>JAWPHD010012155.1:0-78093 GCA_037043455.1 Cyrtodaria siliqua
TGGAAGTAACGAAACAGGCTTTAACAGTTCCCTTGCAGGATCTATCGCAGTGTTTAGCCGATGCAGTTATTCAGTAATTGCTGTTTTTTAAGTTCTAGAGTAGAAAATATACCGTCGTTGATTTAGCTGCGTTTTTTTCATTTGTAAATATTAAGTTTCCTATTGGAAAAGCGTAGTTCCCACGAAATCCCGTGTTCGGATTCATTGTGATTTGGTACAGGGTTGAGACAAAGAGTATGAACACCACACAGGCAAGCTGACATTTTAGGTAATGTTTGAAAACAGAAATAAGCGTCATATATATGCTGCGAAAAAACATACGCCCGATTTACACGGGGGGGGGGGGGGGGGGGGGGGGGTCTTTTTGTTAGGCATGCCCCTCCCCTATCTTCCGTCCTGAAAAATCGAAAAAATATCCACACACATCCTCTGCCATGCCCATGAAAAATGGGACCAGAAAAAAATGCGTGGAAGGTTTTTTACTGTCATTTAACTCTGAAATTTCATTAAGCATGTTCATTAATATTTATATGAACTGATCACATACGAAAACAAGAGATAAAAAACCTCAAAGATCTCGAAGGCCTATGTCTGGATTTGATCAATTTTCTTATCAATAATTAAGAACATATATATGGTTCTAATGTTGTTTCAGCGAACGCCACGTATCAATATATTTTGCTGTTCTAGAGGAGTACGGATGACACAATCTGAAGTGTTCACAGACAGCTTCATTAAGAGCCAATCAAAGGACAATTCCTAAGTTATTTCCTAGGAAACGTTAGGAGTGCCTTTCCTAACATATTTCCTTTAAAAAATAAGAGGTCGCGGACTTCATTTCAATGGGAAAAAAAAGAAGAAAAAAAGAAAGAAGAAATGTATTCACAAAAATCAAATCAAATGGCATTAATATTATTCATATAATTTATGTGATCCTATTGTATGTATATATGAAGAAAAATTCCTATTATTTGTAGAAATTGAGTGTAGTTTTAGTTTTACCAACATTCAGAGGCGCGGAAATAAATGCAGATTTTTGGGGAACTTCTGTTGCTATTATAAAAGAAGTAACCTTTCTACGTCTCCTCCCGTTATCATAACAACCAATAAACATTTCGCATTCTGTATCTCAGATTGCAAGCACAACTACTGTATCTCAGATTGCAAGCACAACTGCTGTATCTCGGATTGCAAGCACAACTGCTGTATCTCGGATTGCAAGCACAACTGCTGTATCTCAGATTGCAAACACAACTGCTGTATCTCAGATTCCAAGCACAGCTGTGTATCTCAGATTGCAAGCACAACTGCTGTATCTCAGATTTCAGGTACAACTGCTGTATCTCGGATTGCAAGCACAACTGCTGTACTGCTGTATATTAGATTGCAAGCACAGCTGCTGTATTGCGGATTGCAAGCACAGCTGCTGTATCTCAGATTGCAAGCACAGCTGCTGTATCTCGGATTGCAAGCACAACTGCTGTATCTCGGATTGCTAGCACAACTGCTGTATCTCGGATTGCAGGCACAGCTGCCGTATCTCGGATTGCAGGCACAGCTGCCGTATCGCGGATTGCAAGCACAGCTGCCGTATCTCGAATTGCAAGCACAGCTGCCGTATCTCGGATTGCAGGCACAACTGCCGTATCTCGGATTGCAGGCACAGCTGCCGTATCTAGGATTGCAGGCACAGCTGCCGTATCTCTGATTGCAAGCACAGCTGCCGTATCTCAGATTGCAAGCACAGCTGCCGTATCTCAGATTGCAAACACAACTGCTGTATCTCAGATTGCAAGCACAACTGCTGTATCTCAGATTGCAAGCACAACTGCTGTATCTCAACTGCTAAGCACAACTGCTGTATCTCAGATTGCAAGCACAACTGCTGTATCTCAGATTGCAAGCACAACTTGCAAGCACAACTGCTGTATCTCTGATTGCAAGCACAGCTGCTGTATCTCGGATTGCAGGCACAGCTGCTGTATCTCGGATTGCAAGCACAACTGCTGTATCGCGGATTGCAAGCACAACTGCAGTATCTCGGATTGCAAGCACAACTGCCGTATCTCGGATTGCAAGCACAGCTGCCGAATCGCGGATTGCAAGCACAGCTGCTGTATCTCGGATTGCAAGCACAGCTGCTGTATCTCGGATTGCAAGCACAACTGCTGTATATCGGATTGCAAGCACAGCTGCTGTATCTCGGATTGCAAGCACAACTGCTGTATCTCGGATTGCAAGCACAACTGCTGTATCTCGGATTGCAAGCACAACTGCTGTATCTCGGATTGCAAGCACAACTGCTGTATCTCGGATTGCAAGCACAATTGCTGTATCTCGGATTGCAAGCACAACTGCTGTATCTCGGATTGCAAGCACAACTGCTGTATCTCGGATTGCAAGCACAACTGCTGTATCTCGGATTGCAAGCACAACTGCTGTATCTCGGATTGCAAGCACAACTGCTGTATCTCGGATTGCATTTTCTAAGTTGTTATGTGCATTTTCTAAGTTGTGATGTGAATTTCGTAAGCTGTTATGTGCATTTCGTAAGTTGTTATGTGCATTTTCTAAGTTGTTATGTGAATTTCGTAAGTTGTTATGTGCATGTTCTAAGTTGTCCTGTACATTTTCTAAGTTGTTATGTGCATTTCGTAAGTTGTTATGTGCATTTAGTAAGTTGTTATGTGCATTTTCTATGTTGTCATGTGCATTTTCTTAGTTGTCTTGTGCATTTTCTAAGTTGTTATGTGCATTTTCTAAGTTGTGATGTGAATTTCGTAAGTTGTTATGTGCATTTCGTAAGTTGTTATGTGCATGTTCTAAGTTGTCCTGTGCATTTTCTAAGTTGTTATGTGCATTTCGTAAGTTGTTATGTGCATTTATTAAGTTGTTATGTGCATTTTCTATTTTGTCATGTGCATTTTCTAAGTTGTCTTGTGCATTTTCTAAGTTGTTATGTGCATTTTCTAAGTTGTGATTTTCGTAAGTTGTTATGTGCATTTTATAAGTTGTCCTGTGCATTTCGTAAGTTGTTATGTGCATTTCGTAAGTTGTTATGTGCATTTTCTAAGTTGTCTTGTGCTTTTCCTAAGTTGTTATGTGCATTTTTTAAGTTGTCTTGTGCATTTCGTAAGTTGTTATGTGCATTTCGTAAGTTGTGATATGCATTGTTTAAGTTGTGATGTGTATTGTTTAAGTTGTCATGTGCATATTCTAAGTTGTTATGTGTATTTTTTAAGTTGTTATGTGCATTTTCTAAGTTGTCATGTGATTTTCGCAAGTTGTTATGTGCATTTCGTAGGTTGTAATGTGCATATTCTACGTTGTCTTGTGCATTTTCTAATTTTCTAAGTTGTTATGTGCATTTCGTAGGTTGTTATGTGCATATTCTAAGTTGTCTTGTGCATTTTCTAAGTTGTCTTTTGCATTTTCTAAGTTGTTATGTGCATTTCGTAGGTTGTTATGTGCATATTCTAAGTTGGCTTGTGCATTTTCTAAGTTGTTATGTGCATTTCGTAAGTTGTTATGTGCATTTTCTAAGTTGTTATGTGCGTTTCGTCAGTTGTTATGTGCATTTAGTAAGTTGTTATGTGCATTTCGTAAGTTGTTATGTGCATTTTTTAAGTTGTCTTGTGCATTTTCTAAGTTGTTATATGCATTTTCTAAGTTGTCATGTGCATTTCATAAGTTGTTATGTTCATTTCGTAAGTTGTCTTGTGCAAACTACAAGTCGTCGTTAAGTAGACTTTTTATCGGAATAAGTTTTGAAGGAAACACCGGTAGAAATGGCGGCTCCAGGAGCAGACGCTATGCTCTGCCTACTTAAAAAATGTTGGGCTAGGTACATCATACAATAAATTCTTAGAATAGAAAATTGATTTCAAAATGTGTAAGGGATTGTCTGACGGGGAGTTAATAAATCTTGGTCTGAAAACAATAGATCGGGTCACTATCAAAATCCTTAATTGACCACTATCTTGTCTGCCGTACACGTTCTGTCTCAGCGATAGATACTTTTATAGATTACGTCCCGTGTTTATCAGTACTCTGAGAGAGAAGAGTTTAAAGGGTGTGGAGAAGGGAAATAAGGGAGGGAGAAGGGAGAAATGGAGGAGGGAGGAGGGAGAAGACGACCCCACGTAGCCCCTACCCATCAGTGTTGGGAACTAACAAATAATAATGATAATAAATTGAAAAATATATTTAAATAAAAGTAATATTAACGTGCTATTTGTTGAAAACAAACATATTTTATGTTTTCCTGAACAAAAGTCCCAGAGTACTTAAAACATGTTTGTTTTCAACAAATAACACGTGAAATCCCAACTCTATTGAACCTATACCTTTAGGACGTCCTATTGGTTAAAAGATTGAGGGACCATAAACCTTAGGACTACACACAAAGACAAACAAATAACACGTTATTTTTTTATTTTTATTTTTTTATTTTTTTTTCAGACCAAGATTTATTAACTCCTTGTCAGACAATCACTTACACAATTTGACATCAGTTTTATGTTCTAAGAATTTATAGTATAATAATTTTTAAGTAGGCAGAGCATAGCGTCCGCTCCTGGAGCCGCCATTTCTACCGGTGTTTCCTTCAAAACTTATTCCGATAAAAAGTCTACTTAACGAAGACTTGTAGTTTGCACAAGACAACTTACGAAATGTATACCGGTAACAACTTATGAAATGCACATGACAACTTATGAAATGCACATGACAACTTATGAAATGCACATGACAACTTAGAAAATGCACATAACAACTTAGAAAATGCATAAGACAACTTAAAAAATGCACAAGACAACTTACGAAATTCACATAACAACTTACGAAATGCACATAACAAATTAGAGAATGCACAAGACGACTAAGAATATACACATAACAACCTACGAAATGCACATAACAACTTAGAAAATGCACAAGACAACTTAGAATATGCACATATGCACATAACAACTTACTAAATGTACATAACAACTTACGAAACGCACATATGCACATAACAACTTACAAAATGCACATCACAACTTAGAAAATGCACAAGACAACTTAGAATATGCACAAGACAACTTACGAAATGTATACCGGTAACAACTTATGAAATGCACATGACAACTTAGAAAATGTACATAACAACTTAGAAAATGCACAAGACAACTTAAAAATTCACATAACAACTTACGAAATGCACATAACAAATTAGAGAATGCACAAGACGACTTAGAATATGCACATAACAACCTACGAAATGCACATAACAACTTAGAAAATGCACAAGACAACTTAGAATATGCACATAACAACCTACGAAATGCACATAACAACTTACGAAATGCACATAACAACTTAGAAAATGCACAAGACAACTTAGAATATGCACATATGCACATAACAACATACTAAATGTACATAACAACTTACGAAACGCACATATGCACATAACAACTTACGAAATGCACATCACAACTTAGAATATGCACAAGACAACTTAGAATATGCACATAACAACCTACGAAATGCACATAACAATTTACGAAATGTACATAACAACTTATGAAACGCACATAACAACTTAGAAAATGCACATAACAACTTTCGAAAGCACATAACAACTTAAAAATGCACAAGACAACTTAGAATATGCACATAACAACCTACGAAATGCACATAACAACTTAGAAAATGCACATAACAACTTGGAAAATGTACATAACAACTTAGAAAATGCACAAGACAACTTAGAAAATGCACAGGACAACCTAGAAAATGCACATAACAACTTACTAAATGCACATAACAACTAACTAAATGCAAATAACAACTAACTAAATGCACAGGACAACTTAGAAAGAGTACTGCACAAAATGCAAAAGGTCGACAGAAGGCAGCCGAGGCTTTCCATAGTGAACTATCGGGATCACTCTTCGTCCGTCGTCCATCCGTCTTCCATCCGTCCGTCAATCGCTTTTCGGCGTCATCGTTTACTTTGCCTTTAAACGACGTCTTCTCAGAAGCAGCATTTCTTGATTAATGATCGCCAACCCCTAGACTACCAAGCTTGTTCAAAAAAAGTTCCCGAGATAAAATGACCGCGCCTCGTGGATATAACATGTAAATATAGATATTTTGCATATTCTATATAGACTCCCATATATTGTGGTCACTTATTCATAAGTCCGACATAGTTATTTCCCTTGGTGATGTTTGGTTACATTGGATATTTTAACCAAATCCAACAGTACATAATAAAATATAACTCATAGGCTCATGCAACTTACATAAATAACATGATCTTGGTGACAAGAGGAAAACCTTTGTTTTTGTTGTCAGTAGGTCAAAGGTCAATGTCACCATAACCTGGTATGTAGTTACACATTCCGCTCGATAAATCCCGAAATATAACATCTAGGTTCATGAACCTTTGTTTGTGTATTGTCCTTGGCAACAGGAGAAATCCTGGTGATTTTGGGGTCAGTAGGTCAAAGGTCAGTGTCGCTATTATCTAATATCCATAAACGCATTCTGCACAATATTCTGCGCAATAACTGGCGAAGTACAAACTCAGGCTCATGAAACTTCACAATGCCCTTTGTAAATGGAGGAACCCTATTGCTGTTGGTGCAATAGGTCAAAGTTCAAGGTCGCTATGTTCCATGGTGCAATAAGGTATGCTCTAGCTTTTTTAATCAGTAGGTCAAAGGTCAAGGTCGACATGACCAGATATACATATACACATTTTTCGAGATATCTGCCAAAGAAAAAACCCACATAGGCTCATGAAACTCCATAGGTACATGAAACTTCACAGGTACATGAAACTTCATAGGCTCATGAAACTTCATAGGCACATGAAACTTCATAGGTAAATGAAACTTCATAGGTACATGAAACTTCATAGGCTCTTGAAACTAGATACATGAAACTTCATAGGTAAATGAAACTTCATAGGTACATGAAACTTCATAGGCACATGAAACTAGGTACATGAAACTTCATAGACACATGCAACTTCATAGGTACATGCAACTGCATAGGTACACATGAGCAACCCTATGGATTTTGGGTTCAGGAGGTCATATGAGCGGACATGCAAAAAGACGGAATATTCATCACGAAAGAACAAAACCGTACCCCGTCAATGTTTTCTTGCCGAAATATCGAAACTGGTAGAAATTAGCCATCATAACCTGCCCTGAAGTTCTAGTTCTCTGTATTTGCCTATTTGGTATTGCAGGCAATGAAGTTACTCTACGAGTTACGAGAAAGTATTGATGACCAAACTGCCCCTGGTTCACCTCTAGAATTATGGATCAAGAAATATGGAGCGAGAACCCTGCACAAGTTCGACACTCTGACAGAGGAAAATGGCTTTAAAGGACCTTTATCATTTACACAGACATATGGCAATAAAACCTTTGAAATAGAGATAGACCCTGAAGGCAAACATAAACTGGTGGATAAGTTATCACAGGTTGGGTTTTTATACATATGTTATACTGTTTTCTTTATACCTTTAAGACCTCCGTGGCCGAGATGGTAAAGACGAGAAGGTAGAAGGTTTCAAAAGCAGCTTTTGAAATCTTCTTGCCTGTCACTGATGCGGGTTCGATTCCTACTGGAAGCTCGACGTGTGCGATTGTCGATTTTTATAGATGGCTCGGGGTATAAATACTGGTTCTACCCAGGAAAAATGGGATGGTCCGCCTCTACCACAAAAATCGACCGTCATATATTGTCTAGCATGTGCTTAAATGACGTAAAACATTCAAAACTGATGTTAGAAGGTCTGTTGGTGTGTACTGATGGATGCTGGTGGTGATAAGCTCACTTGCTGTGATATTCCTGTGTATATATTAAAAATATTTTCATGTTTAATTGCTAAACAAACTAATTACATAGACATTGCCTGTTGTCTAGTCCCATTAACTTCTTGAATACAATATTGTTTAAATTAAAATATTTTCCTGGACAAAATATTCACGTTTGGAATAATTGTATTTTGAATCCATCCCTATATCTTAGAACGTTCTCGAAAACAGTTACATGATACAATCTGTAGTTATTTGTTTGACTCAATTTTGACACTTTGTTTGGGCTATACTTGCAGGTTAATTGTGTGCAGCAACTAGAGAACATTGCTGCCTACCCGTTCCTCCAAGATCGACTATCCTCCGCGATCTGTTCCTACACGCACTGTGGTACGACGTATACAGTGCAAACGTGTCCTTATACAGCCGGAAGCAGAAGAGATTTGTCATTGTGAATGAAGAAACATATTTCGAGTTAATGGACGAAATTAACGAAATGGAAAATGGCGGGCAAAAGTAGACTATCATCTTAACATATTCTATATTATATAGTAGATAGTGTTTCGTTACTAAGGGTAGTTTAATTGCCACATCTGCTAATAATCTCTAGTCTTTCTTAGGTATGTCTGATGTTGGGATTCACATCAGAATCCAAGGTGGTTGTCAACTAAAAACTTTATTACCCTGCATGTACACGGATTTGCCCAACTTCTGGACCAAGTTCGCTTTTTTTGATAAAAGAGGCTTTGACAATACAGTTCTAAAAGTCCATTCTCGATAGTACTTTAAAGGCAGAATATGCTTATAAGAACGTAAAATGGAACAGAAACGGTATGAAGAGATTTAGTCTTGATCATCTTCGACGCTTGATTGTAAAAACAAACGTCTTGACCAGTTGTGCAGAAACAAATTTGAAACTGGAACCACATGACCGTATATTTTTTTATTAAAGTATTTCTGACCATCCACATTTAGTTCGTCGATATAATGATGAAGTTTCCCTCTTTGTTTATATATATGAATTTATTGTCTTTCTGCCTTTCTGTATATCTTGGATAGCAGGTGTTCCTGTCTCAGCAAATCAGAAACCTTTCCTGTGTATCGGCAAAAATCAAACTTTGTTTAGGAGATCAGTTCTAGACGTGTGTCTAGAAAAAACAAGCAAGCGTCGCAGATGATCTAGACTAGAAGAGATGTGTCAGGTAATACCCGACATTAAGACGTTATGTGTCAGGTAATACCCGACATTAAGACGTTATGTGTCAGGTAATACCCGACATTAGGACGTTATTTGTCAGGTAATACCCGGCATTAAGACGTTATTTGTCAGGTAATACCCGACATTAAGACGTTATTTGTCAGGTAATACCCGACATTAAGACGTTATGTGTCCGGTAATACCCGACATTAAGACGTTATTTGTCAGGTAATACCCGACATTAAGACGTTATGTGTCAGGTAATACCCGACATTAAGACGTTATGTGTCAGGTAATACCCGACATTAAGACGTTATGTGTCAGGTAATACCCGACATTAAGACGTTATGTGTCAGGTAATACCCGACATTAATACGTTATTTGTCCGGTAATACCCGACATTAAGACGTTATTTGTCAGGTAATACCCGACATTAAGACGTTATTTGTCAGGTAATACCCGACATTAAGACTTTATTTGTCAGGTAATACCCGACATTAAGACGTTGGATATTTCACATTAGCCTGAAGTATTTTCTTGTCGACATTTTTATTTTTTTCGCATTTGTCTCCAATAACGAATATCAGAGTGAGCCCTGCACTTTACGACGTTTTCGAAAGTCTTATAATTGATGGAATTCAATCCAGTCAATATAGTACAACAGTACTGGGCTAACTATGCCAAATACCATATCCATGCCAAATACCATATCCACATCGCGAAAACTCATGTGAACTAAGGCATTATAACGTTCGTCCCATGAACATTGCATTTATGCATAAAGCCTGTGATGACTTATCATAGGTAGGTAGGCCGCATGTTTTGACATTCCTCCGATTTTTATCTGCTAAAAACAGTAAAAGATGATTTATTACAATGAAGGGTCGAGCCAAAGAGCGCAAATGGGTTAAAGAATCCCAGGGGTGGGCAGCATTTTTTAAATTTTTATTTTTAATTTTTTTTTACATTTTACAATTCTTTTTTTATTTTACTGAACATCTTATGAAGACAATGTATCTTTCTAATGACAAATTCTACTTTGATTTTTTGAAAATTTGAAAAACATGCAGCCTATATATCAGTAGGAGTCAGTAGGCCAAATTCCAAGTCACCATGGCCAAATATGGACATTGGTGCCTCTTTAAAACACTAGCGGCCATTTTGCCACTGACCGTTCCTAGGCGACAATACCCCTATTGTCAACCTGTTTATGTTTGTGATGTCCCATACTATGCATCTATTTATTCTTGTCATTGTTGTCTGTTTTGAATCATGATTTTGATTTTATTGTGAATGCTTCATTTTCTGTTCGACTTTTATACCTACGTTAATGAAACCGAAATCAGTCGGCATTAAAACAATACATTAACCCTACCCCGCTATGAATGTATAATGGACTGTCCTTTCTTTAAATTTAGACTATTTATGTGAGAAAG
Source organism: Cyrtodaria siliqua (assembly GCA_037043455.1). Lineage (NCBI taxonomy): Eukaryota > Metazoa > Mollusca > Bivalvia > Adapedonta > Hiatellidae > Cyrtodaria > Cyrtodaria siliqua. The sequence continues at coordinate 10,458 of JAWPHD010012155.1, forward strand.
GGATGTTTTCACAGGCCCCACCAACAGGAGAGAGAGAGAGAGAAGAGGGATAGAGGGAAGAAGAAATAGTGTTGTAGTATATGTATATATATATACATATACTACATATATACCTATACTACAACACTATTTCTCCTTCTCTCTATCCCTCTTCTCTATCTCTCCTGTAAGTTGGGTGTGGGGTGTGTGTGTGGGGGGAGGGGAGGGGGGGGGGCGTGATGGGAGCCTGTGGGTGTTATGGGATAAATGATTGATCAGAAGCCGGATATTGTAAACCCTGATCAACCTGCGAGTATTGTCATGGTTTGCAGGTTAAGGGTTAAACGAGACAACTATAAGAACAAAAACAAATTTCATGAAAGGAAACAACGTGTATGAAATGAGCGACAATATAAGAACTGAATCGAGCAAAGAAACACTCAAAGAGCTAACATATCAGAATAAGATAACATACGTTAGAACTAAATCCTTTACTCCTAACAATATCATGAAGCCTTTTGATACCTGAGGTTTAGTTTATTCTGTTGGTGTCATTGTTTATCCTTTTTTTATTGTGTGTGATTACACACCAAGGCAGCATATGGAGTGTAGATCTATTAACTTCAACATGTTTGGGTGTTTCCAAAAATATTTCTTTAAATATTGTTTTCTAAGGCTATAGTAAAGAGGGCATTCAAACAAAAAATGGAATTCATATTCAAGAAACATAAAAAGATAGAAAAACAGCTTGCATATGTATTTAAGTTATAAGTGTATACCAGAATGCATGACGTCAAACAGTACGAAGGTACATCGATGTCTAGGACAATATATTTATAAGTCGTTCAAATTAAGAAATGAGATCTATGCAACTAATAGGTAAGAATCACACCGAATTATTTATTTATTTTTCAAAAATCGTGAGTGACTGAGTGAGTGAGTGGGTAAGTGAGTAAGGGTGGTAGGGAGTGAGGGAGTGAGGGACAAGCTGTTTACTGATCGCTTGAATGCATCAGTATTTGGAAATGGAACACAGTGTCTATATACTCGCGTGTATGATATGTAAAAGTAGTGTATTATTTATTAATTGATAATACAAATTATACTGGTTTGTGAAAATATTTAAATTATGTTTATACAATCGCTTGCTTGCCATATTTTAAATTGTTTTGTACCTCATAGACATGTTTTGTCTTTTGGATGAATAAAGTTATCTATCTATTATCTTTTTATGTTTAAATTGTGTTTATATAGCGCTTATTTAAAAGGCCTGGAGCCGATGTGGATGCATTATGGGTGTCAATCCAAATACAAATCAAACCCTTCATAATGTGCTTCAGTTTCATATGAAATACGCATCAAATTATTTCACATCTTACCTTCTGTTTATTATTGTTAATGGCTGGACAAATGCGTTTTGTTGCTAAATCATAAACATTAATTAAATGTTAATTAAATGGATGTGTGGGCGGGTTTGGGGCGTGGGGGTCGGCGGTGTGTGTGTGTAGCCGAATCATCTAGTTTTCTTTTGTACCAAACTATTTCAGTAACAATAATTATATCGGATAATGGGTCCCAGTTTAGTACATATGCACATTGAACATTATGATGGTTGTATTCGAAATTGGATTGACACACATACTGCTTCCCGATCGGCTACGCTCCCTTTAACTGCTATGTTGGATTATAGGGACAATCGGCTACGGTCCCTTTTACTGCTGGGTTGGATTATAGGGACAATCGACTACGGTCCCTTTTACTGCTGGGTTGGATTATAGGGACAATCGGCTACGGTCCCTTTTACTGCTGGGTTGTATTAGGACAATCGGCTACGGTCCCTTTAACTACTGGGTTGGATTATAGGGACAATCGGCTACGGTCCCTTTTACTGCTGGGTTGGATTATAGGGACAATCGGCTACAGTCCCTTTTACTGCTGGGTTGGATTATAGGGACAATCGACTACGGTCCCTTTTACTGCTGGGTTGGATTATAGGGACAATCGGCTACGGTCCCTTTTACTGCTGGGTTGTATTAGGACAATCGGCTACGGTCCCTTTAACTACTGGGTTCGATTATAGGGACAATCGGCTACGGTCCCTTTAATTGTAGGGTTCGATTCTAGGAACAATCGGCTACGGTCCCTTTAACTGATTAGATTTTAGGGACAATCGGCCAAGGCCCCTTTAACTGTTTGGTTCGATCATAGGGACAGTCGGCTACGGCCCCTTTTAAATGCTGGGTTCAATTATAGGGACAATCGGCTACGACCCCTTTAACTGCTGTTTTTTTATAGGGACAATCGGCTACGGTGCCTTTAACTGCTGGGTTCGATTATAGGAACAATCGGCTACGGTCCCTTTTACTGCTGGGTTCGATTATAGGAACAATCGGCTACGGTGCCTTTAACTGCTGGGTTCGATTATAGGAACAATCGGCTACGGTCCCTTTTACTGCTGGGTTCGATTATAGGAACAATCGGCTACGGTCCCTTTTACTGCTGGGTTCGATTTTACTGACAATCGACTACGGTCCCTTTTACTGCTGGGTTCGATTATACTGACAATCGACTACGGTCCCTTTTACTGCTGGGTTCGATTATAGGAACAATCGGCTACGGTCCCTTTTACTGCTGGGTTCGATTTTACTGACAATCGACTACGGTCCCTTTTACTGCTGGGTTCGATTATACTGACAATCGACTATGGTCCCTTTTACTGCTGAGTTGGATTATAGGGACAATCGAATACGGTCCCTTTTACTGCTGGGTTCGATTATAGGGACAATCGACTACGGTCCCTTTTACTGCTGGGTTCGATTATAGGGACAATCGAATACGGTCCCTTTTACTGCTGGTTTCGATTATACTGACAATCGACTATGGTCCCTTTTACTGCTGGGTTCGATTATACTGACAATCGACTACGGTCCCTTTGACTGCTGGGTTCGGTTATACTGACAATCGACTACGGTCCCTTTTACTGCTGGGTTCGATTATACTGACAATCGAATACGGTCCCTTTTACTGCTGGTTTCGATTATACTGACAATCGACTATGGTCCCTTTTACTGCTGGGTTCGATTATACTGACAATCGACTACGGTCCCTTTGACTGCTGGGTTCGGTTATACTGACAATCGACTACGGTCCCTTTTACTGCTGGGTTCGATTATACTGACAATCGACTATGGTCCATTTTACTGCTGAGTTGGATTATAGGGACAATCGACTACGGTCCCTTTAACTGATGGGTTCGATTATAGGGACAATCGACTACGGTCCCTTTTACTGCTGGGTTCGATTATAGGGACAATTGGTTGCGGTCCCTTTTACTGCTGGGTTCGATTTTACTGACAATCGACTACGGTCCCTTTTACTGCTGGGTTCGATTATAGGGACAATCGAATACGGTCCCTTTTACTGCTGGTTTCGATTATACTGACAATCGACTACGGTCCCTTTTACTGCTGGGTTTGATTATAGGGACAATTGGTTGCGGTCCCTTTTACTGCTGGGTTCGATTTTACTGACAATCGACTACGGTCCCTTTTACTGCTGGGTTCGATTATAGGGACAATCGAATACGGTCCCTTTTACTGCTGGTTTCGATTATACTGACAATCGACTACGGTCCCTTTTACTGCTGGGTTCGATTATAGGGACAATCGAATACGGTCCCTTTTACTGCTGGTTTCGATTATACTGACAATCGACTATGGTCCCTTTTACTGCTGGGTTCGATTATACTGACAATCGACTACGGTCCCTTTGACTGCTGGGTTCGGTTATAGGAACAATCGGCTACGGTCCCTTCAATTGCTGGGTTTGAATATAGGGACAATCGGCTACGGTCCCTTTTACTGCCGGGTTCGATTATAGGAACAATCGGCTACTATCCCTTTTACTGCCGGGTTCGATTATAGGGACAATCGACTACGGTCCCTTTTACTGCTGGGTTCGGTTATAGGAACAATCGGCTACGGTCCCTTCAATTGCTGGGTTTGAATATAGGGACAATCGGCTACGGTCCCTTTAACTGCCGGGTTCGATTATAGGGACATTCTTCTTGAGATGTTAAACGTTTGGTTTAAAACACGACTACCATCGAGTGAAGGATTTCCGTATATAATCGAACACAGCAGTTAAATAATATGTTTATTAAATTTTAAATCAGTTTGTGTATGCTTTTCACTTTGATGAACGTTTTCAACAAATGACGTCGACGTTCAAATGTTCTCAAAGCTTGATCAACGTCTTGACTCGGTTTCACAAGTTTGTGCCCGGAGTAAGATATTGATATTAGAGATTAATTGAATTTGAGAAATCCAATTCGTTCACCAATAGACATGTAATACCTTTATCTATCATATAATTATATCTGTTGTTGTTGATAGTATTTTACTTGCTTCAGTATGTCAATAAACACATAACGGTGCAATGAGTAGTTTTACACAAATAAAAAACAAACACAAATCTACTGTCATTATGTGTTCCTAATATTGAAACATATGTACATATTCCCCCAATATAATTGAGTTGATGATAATAGTATGCGCATCTTGGTACGCCATAAGGATATTCGCATCTTGGAATGCCGTAACGATATGTGCATCTGTATCTGAAAAGCCATAACTGTATCCGCATCTTGGAATGCACATTTTGGAACGCCGTAACGATATGCGCATCTTGGAATGCCGTAACGATATGTGCATCTGTATCCGCATCTTGGAATACCATAACGATATGCGCATCTTGAAAAGCCATAACTGTATCCGCATCTTGCAATGCACATCTTGGAACGCTGTAAATGTATCCGCATCTTGGAATGCCATAACGATATGCGCATCTTGTAATGCCGTAACAATATGCAAATCTGGAATGCCGTAACGACATGCGCATCTTGGAATGCCATAATGATATACGCATCTTGGATTGCCATAACGATATGCGAATCTTGAAAAGTCATAACTGTATCCGCATCTTGGAATGCAGACTTACTTTTGTTGTCTTATTCAACCAAAGGTTTACATATATTATTGGCGCAATATTATCAACAGTTAATAATCAACAGTTAATAAAAAATCAACAGTTAATAATAACCAAATAATTTAGATAGTACTGATATTAATGATTGAACAAATGCAAGTTATGAAGAAAGACTAACGGGACGCCGTGAGTTTTTAAAAAGAATCAAGATTGCCATCTGTCCCTTTAAATGTCAGAATGGCACACAAGTCAATGTCATTTACTCTCAATATGGACTTCTTATTATTACAGAAATGTTACAATACATCAATTCAACTACACAATATTCATATCAACATATGCAAATGGATTGAACTACAAGTTATTACAATATTAGTTATAATATGAACTGCTTTATCACTAAAGGGCAGCAAGTACTATGTCATCGTGCAAATAACACCCTTCTCTATTATTGTGTTTTACGGTATATGCTAAAATGCACATTTAAAAATGAACTTAAAGGGACACATGGCAATCTTGATTTTTTAAAAACGCCCGGCGTCCAGTTAGTTTTACTACATAAATTGAATCTGTTCAGTCATTAATATTAATTATAACAACAGTATAAATCTAATTGTTTTTGCATATTACTAACTGGTGATTACATTTCACCAATAATATATTCAAACCTACATTAGAATAAAAGAGAAAAGTTGAAAAATTGTATTTAAATATATGAATATATTATCAGATTTAACGTTAAAATGATACTGGATAAATACATCGAGAGTTTAATGCTTGATAAAAACTTCAGGATTGCCGTGTGTCCCTTTAAGATACAGAGAAAAACTGGTTTGAATAAATAAATAAATATTACTACTATCTATGATGCTGGTTACCTTTCTACCGTAACATGTTTTTGTATAATTTTGACCGAATGAATATGCTTAGATAAAAACTGGTCAAAACTCGCTTCTCAATTTAAAGGGACACATGGCAATCTTGAGTTTTATTCAAACATTTAAAAACTGCTCCTCGATTTACTTACCCTGCTTCATTTTGACTTTAAAACTTCTTGCATATAATTAAATAAAAAAACAAGATTTCAATATTCTTTGTTATTTTACCATTTTTTATAAATATATTATTGGTGCAATATAAAAAGGTAGTAATCGGTAAAACAAATTGCTTTTAACTTTTCTAATAATTAACATTAATCATTGAACAAATGCAAGTTAAGAGAAAAACTAACGGGACGCCTTGAGTTTTTAAAAAAGTCAAGATTACTATGTGTCCCTTTAAACCGTATAAATATTGATTTAAAAGGCACACGAAGTCGACCCTCTATCAATACAATAATCAGTAAACTATGTGTAGTAACGCACGTTTGAACATTTGAACATTTGTAACCATATATTTAGTAAACAACTGCTGTTTTACTGTGTATTGATCGGCAGACGACATCACAATGAAAGGTTTTGAAAAAATCTTACAGGGAATTGTTAAATATACGTTATGTGAAAAACAGTATACACTGTTTCAGTTGAGAAATAAAGGAGAAAACCCGGATGTAAGTAATTTATTTATATTTTGATTTTAATCCATATAAAACGCTTAACTTAAATGTCACATTACATACACCTTCACCTTTCCAAATAACCTTCGTACGTTAAAAGGCGTACGTCATGTATCTGTGGCTCTAGTCTGAATGCAATCCAAATGAAGTGACTGGTCTTGGTAGCCTAATATGGTTTATCAATGCAGTTTTAAAAACACGTTTAGAACAGACACATTGGTGACTCCCAATACATTTTGTAAATGAGACTTGTTCTAATGCGAAAGATTTATTTTCTTCACGTTTTCTTTGTAGGTCAGTACTATTTATTAGACTGGTTTGCCTCCAGAATTTTAACTTGAAAAGTAATGAAATAGACCTAAACGGCCTTCTGAGAATAATAAATACTGAACAGTGATCCCTTGTGCCAGAAGCAACCAACACAAAAAACCGGATCCCTTTGAAGCAACAAACACAAACAAGAGAGAGAGAAATAGTAGACTCGGTTTATTGAGTCGGTAATATATATTTTGTAACACCTCTCACGCCCACAAGCACCAGCTCAGCTTAAACGATATTCTACTTTAACCCCACAAATAGTGGGTTTGATGTTCCCAAATGACCAGTTCGCTACTGAACCGTACAGCCGCCACACAACACTAAGCAAACGCTGGTGTAAATGTCAAATTATACTTAACAAAATTACACTGCTGTCACACACAAGTACGTTTATGTTAATATTAGTTATAGTACACGAGAGGGAAAAACCACTTCCGATTCATGCAGCTGCTTTAATATCATACGATAAGAGGTAGTGTTTTCATGTAGGAGTAGTGTTTTCATGTAAGAGTAGTGTTTTCATGTAAGAGTAGTGTTTCTGTCATGTTGCTACTTGCTTCAATAACACATTTGCACCGATGATTGAGCTAATGCCAAAAGGGCGATGTTTTCATTGTATCCATAGACATATTTTTGATATTCGAATAGGTACGAACTGTGCAGGCAGATGTCATCGAAGCCGTTGATAACACCTCTCGGTATGCTAGTGGTTGAACGACGTAACTTTAAAGGTCTTGAAACGAATTTTAAATCTACCCCAATAACCAATCATCACTGAGTATTTTAAGGAACTATGCTAGATTGACGAATCACCCCTCCTAAAGGCATATAATTAGAGTATAATAAGACCACAATGATGAGGGTTTAGGCTTTTAACCCCAAGCAAAATCTATTTTTGTTTCTGATCCGATTCCTAACATTGAACATTGTTTATAGACTTATCTAATTATATGCACCCAACAACGTCCACATTCTTAAAGCATTGCTTTCTTTGTAATGGTTTCAGCCACTGTCATTGATGTTCTCGTGCATGGACGCACGTGTAATCTCATCACGATTTACAGGGAGTGAAATAGGTGACAACTATATCATTAAGAATGCGGGAAACTTTGTACCATACCCCGACCACCTGGAGATGATTGCCAACGCGTCATCGGCTGCTGCTGCTCTCGAACTGACATGTGTGAGAAACAAAGTAAGACACGTGATAGTGTCCGGACACTCCGATTGTAAGGTAACTAAACATTTAATCCCTATCCCACCATTAAATGAAAATTTTACAACATATTGTACACCGTATATATTTTGAGAACCCAAACTCTGTAGACACAATTTAAACGGCTTTAACTAGCTAGGCCAAACCCCAAAACTGAAGTTTTGAATTAAAAGTAACCAGCTCATAATTTATTTTACGCATATTCGATCACATATTTTAAAACCCCGTGAATAAACCTATACTTTTAATCGGCACATATATATTATTATATAACCTATGATAAACTGGTTTGCATTGTAATTTTTCCGTTATTTGGCCGGTTAGTTTCTTTAAACCGTTTTGAATTGTTTACGTACGTTGAAAGGACAGAAGTTCAATTCCATATAAAACTTTCATTATCAACCAAATATAAAGGTTGAACCGCATGGTTCAGGTTACCAGAGCTTTTGAATGCAATCAGCCGTGACATGTTTAAATTAAAGGAGCTATCCCGCCAATAACAGCCCGCATTTTACAATCTATGTACACCGTCGGTTCTAGACCTACTGACGACGAGGTATATATATAACTTATTTTGAGAATCTATAGACACAATATAAACTCCATAATTATCCAGGCCAAACCCCACCAAAGCTGAGAGTCGAATTAAGAGTTACCCCAACTTATAATGCATTTTGCGCATATTCAATCTCGGGTATTTTAAGAACCCGTTAATAAACCTATACTCTTAATAGGCACATATTACTATATGACCTGAACACATGAATATAGTTTTGATGAACGGTTTTATAGTGTAATCTTTTGTTATTTGGCGGCTTAGTTTCTTAAACCTTGGTGCGTAACCCAGGATGGCGCATATTACTTTACAGAATACATTTCCGTGTACACAATGAGTCGGTTTAGGCCCAAACAATATGTTTCGACCCTTTAGAATAGATAATATGAAGTTGGACACCTAGACTCCAGCGAAAAACCTGATATTTTCACTTAAACGGAATACTTGTGCCAGTTATCTTCCTGTGAAATCCAAGATTGCCGCAACGTCTATAAATAGATTAAACTGATGAAATTGTGCATTATCCTACAGCAAAAGTCTAGAACTGCAAAATATATTAATAATACGTTTCGAAAGTGATCGGCATGACATATAGCTGGTTTAAAACTTCCAAAATCAAAGTCACCCTTCTTCATTTGCATTTATATAATAGGAGATTCTTTTGATTTCCATTTTTCTTCGAACTCGTCTTCAAACTATACAGATGCATTGCTTCCTACAAAATTGAAGATGAACGTCAAGGCTAAAACTACACTAAACACAACTACGTCGATAGTCATGATGTCTTATTGGTCAACAATGAATTTCGCCTAAATCAAACCCATTTTTTTATTCACAAATGACTTATTTTAATCAACTAAAGTAGCTTGAGCGAATGTAACATCTGCATTCGTACCAAACATAATAATAATAATAATAACAAGCAAGGTTTTACGCAAGCGTAAAATAGCTGCCGAGAGAAAATAGCATTTTTTCTGGTAACAAAGTTTAACATAATAACAGACCAAGTCACGGGTGTTAAAACAATATTCAAAAAAAAAGTTGTCACGGAGACGTAAACACGTCATTACCGTTTTTTTTACCAGACACATTCTTCCCAATTTGTGCTACGCGAATCCTTGACATGCCTTACAAATTGATTACATATTGACCTTTGTAGCACGACGTGCTAAAGTACACATCAGCACAGAAATAGAATTACTCACATGTATGGGATGCGTTTGCGTTAGCGTGCATTACAACACAGATAAACTGTTCATTGCTACCATGTGTAATTATAATATTGCGTTATCAAAGTAAAAAAACTCAAACTATTCATTACTACCTTACCATGTGCAATTACTAAAACAATGTAAGAGTCGCTGTGCCGTTCCGGCAGCGAATAATAATAAAATAGAAATAATATGATGTAGTATAAATGCAGTACACTGAAGTAAATTCACTGTCATAATAACAAATTCTCCGTGTTAGCGCCGGGGTAGAATAAAGGCATTGTAACTCGTCCTAGAGGCAGAGGGATTGGATCCTCCATTCATGTTTATTTTGTCATTTTTGTTCATGCTCGTTCAATGTCTTCATCATGGCATCGCGTATGCAAACGTAGTCACGTGCCTTCATCGTATATGGAGTGTTTACTATAGAATTTGCAGCCACTCTGCAGTTCTGCAGGTAAGAAGGTTCTAGGCCAATTCTCCATATTTTATCTTGATGTAAATGAACGAAGAGGCTGACATGTTCATTCCTGTTAGGCGCCATATCACCTTTCAAGTGTTGGCGCGCCGTAAAACTCAATTCATTTCAATTCATAACAACAATTACTAGGATAAACGTGACATACATCACAAACATCAATAGGTGGATACTATGGATACCGCCTTGGAACTCTCAGTGGCAAAAGGCCACTGGGGCGCATCTAAGCTCCGTTTAAAACGTCCGTTCGTCGGAACAACTGATAGGATCTTCCTGAAACTTCGCGATGTCAAGTGTGTCCTTAACGAATTCCAACTTTGTTATTTTTATGTATAAATCGTTTATATGTTTATATTGCCTATTAATACCGCCTTGTCTGTTAGAGAATATATTTACATAATCATCTATGTGTTTATACTGCCTATTAATACTGCCTTGATGTTAGAGAATAAAGTCTGGTGGGAATATCTTTATTTACATTGTCCCGTTGTATTGGCATAACAGTAGGGTAAGGGTGAGGTTTGGCGGATCTAAACCCGCAGAGGCCTTTTTTTTGCCACTGACCGTTGCAAGGCGATAGCCTTATTGTCAACCCTTTTATGTCATATTGAAAATCTCAATCAAACAAACTACAAATATCGACATATCCAGTGTTTTATGTTTTTACCATAACTTATCGTTTTAGGCAATGAAGTTGCTGTACGAGTTACGAGACGGTATTGATGACCAAAGTACCCCTGGTTCACCTCTAGAACTATTTCTAAAGAAATATGGAGGGAGAACCGTACACAAATTCAACACTCTGACAGAAAAAAATGACTTTAAAGGACCTGTATCGTTCGCACAGAAATATGACGGGCAATCGTTTGAACTGCACGTAGACCCTGAAGGTAAACACAAACTGGTGGATAAGTTATCACAGGTATTTGTATTTACATCATTTACAGTTCATTGTAATGCTTTATATTATAGTATGATACCAGTTTATAACAGTACACAGAGTGTAATTGTATACATAGCTGTTGGTCTTCCTTTTTGTGCACCCGTCATTTGAAAGTGTCAACCCTGTTCGTCCGTCCGTCCGTGTCGAAAATGTTGTCCGGGCTTTAACTTGGGTAATTATTTATGGGCACAGGTTTTATAATCGGCCCATAGCTATAGTAATTCTAGAGTTATGCTCTTTGGAATAGAAACAACTCACGAAATTAACGTTCTCCGGACTCTAACTAGGGTAATTTTTATCCTGTCTTTCCCAAATTTGGTTAAATTTGATATGGGTTCATTGTCTTGGCCGAATCGCCTCAGTTATGATTCTTAGAATAATAAGATTTCACGTAAATTAATGTTTGCCGGACTCTACTTGGGTAATTCTTATCAAATCTTCTTCCAACTTAATCAAATTGTCTCCATCGCCCCGTTAATTCCAGATTTATTGCCCTTGGAATAGTAAAAAATCATCACGAAATTAATGTTGTCCGGACTATTACTATATCTAATCTTCTCGAAACTCGGTTAAATTGTATATGGGCACAAAGTCTCGATTATGTGCGATAATTGGCGCCATCGCCTCAGAAATTCCAGAGTTATGCCCATTGGAATAATAAAAACTCACGAAATTATTGTTGTCCGGACTCATAACTTGGGTAATTGTTATCCAGTCTTCTCTAAACTAGGTCAAATTGTATATTGGCCCAATGTCTCGGCCAAGTTCATCGCCTTAGTATTCGAGAGTTATTCCCATTGGAATAGTAAAATAATACAAAGAACTTACCGTCCGAAAGTCAATTTCCTTATTAATATAAGAAAAAGATCATTAACGAGGGCACCCGTCCTATGGCTACATTTCTAGTTATACTCAGAAACGAATTCGTTTGTTTGTGTGGGATGGTGGTAAAATTGCTTTCCCTGTTTTTGCATACACCAAAGCTAGCACTTTCTGAATCCTTAGCTTGATGAAGTGGGTTTGATCATTTCGGAGGGCTCTTTACTGTTATGTTTGAATTTGAATATACAGCGTTATGTTTTTAAAAAAATAATTTAATATTAAATTAACGTTCTTGATGAAAATAACATGTTCACGTAATCATGCTTTTGTATATTTTTTTTCACCTCCTGTATTTGATTTAAAAATATTTTATTTCTAATATTTTACATACAGATTAATATGTAATATTTATAGCATACTTTTTCTCGTATATGCGATTTATACTGCTTCTTGAGGGCCGCAGGCCCGAGAGTGCAGTATAAATCGCATACGAGAAAAGTATGCTATAAATGTTTTGTACCTTAGCCATTGCCGGTAATTGACATTTTGATTGACAAGTTTTGTGTAAACGTACAACTATGCGCGTATAAAATGGATTAGGCCATGGTATAACTACCGAATCTGTTATTTATAGCACGGCTGAAATACACCGGCATTTATAGCACGGTTTCAGGTTTATTAAAAATATATCATAAGCAAGAACAAAGGAAAACCATTAGAGCTATGGTATAAGTATATAATAGAGTATGAGTTGTGCACGTGTCCGTACACGTGCAAGACTCATGCTCTATTGTATTTGTACAACAATAACTAGCATATGCTGTGTATATCCTCGTGTATTACACGATGCATAGTGTGTATTTAGGATATTGTGGTACAACAACATATATAGGATAGAAACAGCTATAATGACAAACAGGTCGTGTAACAAGTTATATAGGATAGAAACAGCTATAATGACAAACAGGTTAGTAACAATTTATATAGGATAGAAACAGCTATAATGACAAATAGGTCATGTAACAAGTTATATAGGATAGAAACAGCTATAATGACAAATATGTCGTGTAACATATATAGGACAGAAACAGCTATAATGACAAACAGGTCGTGTAACAAGTTCGACCAACATTAGGTTAAACCATTCCCTTCGCCTTCTGGAAATCTTTATGATTAATATATTATTGTTCACATACGTGATTGTTTATTTTTAAACCAGAATTGACCACTTTCATTTGCAGGTGAATTGTGTCCAGCAACTAGAAAACATCGCTGCCTACCCGTTCCTCCAAGAGCGACTATCCTCCGGCGATCTGTTCTTGCACGCACTGTGGTACGACGTATATAGTGCCAACGTGTACTTATACAGCAAAAAGCAAAAGAGTTTTGTCATTGTGAATGAAGAAACGTATTTCGATTTAATGCACGAAATAACTGATACGGAAAATGTCGGCAAAAAGTAGAATCTCATCTTCAAACACATAACAGCGTGTTCACAGTGAATCTGTCACAGTGCAAATATATCAGCACTCACTACAGTAGCTTCATGTCTCGTTTTGAAATGTATTGGGGACATTTGTGATCACACTTTTTACAAGTATTAATTTCAAGTTTACTGATCCCTTAACCTAGATGTAAATCGTATTTCTAATTGATGTGAAAACCTAAACTAGAACAGTTGCGTTTGGTTGAAAAATGTGATACCAAAGACGAACAGGAAATGTCGGTCTTGCGGACTTCAGCCATCCAAAACATGTACAAATAAAAGCAAAGTATCCGCCAACACAACACTAAAAGGGATAACAACAGGACACTTTATTGAGCCCTAAACGACAGAAGGACAATACAATTTAAAGTTACACTCATGTGTTCTAAAAGGTTTCCGATCCCATGCCATACAAATCGCAAAACTTAACATTATAATTGTGTATGAACCTCACACATAGGCTATGCTCAATGTTGATTGAAACTCCAAGCTGAAAGGTTGCCAAACGTTGAGTTCGCACCTTTTCCCGTATCATTTGCACCCGTATTTTGTGTTTGCATCTTTATTAATCACAACCACAGTCCTCAAATCAGAGTATATTTTGAAATACAAGCATCAACATTTACATTTACATTTAAATGCCAGCTTCTATAAACCTTTAACAGAAACATGAAGAAATTTGATTCTAGCCATGTACACGTTTACTTCTACTGGCATTAGCAATGAGGATTTATACGTATTAAATCGAAATATGCGTGTCATAGTTCTTGCCCTTGATCCAAGTAAAATAAGCATATTTTAGCTTGTTTGCGCAATTAATTTAGTAAACAATTTCAGACTTAATTTGTGTGTGGTCCTTTGGGATGAACGAGCCCAATACAGACAGCTTTGAAGTATAATACCACTTAAACTAGTGATAGGGTGTGACAGGTGTTGCTTTTTACATAACTTCTCATGAACAGATTCAGCAAAACCGAGTCTGCAAGTTTATTCTCTTGGTTGTGTTTATCGCTTTTAACTGATCTCCATTCTCACTGTGTTTATTAACACTCATGCTAGAGTTCGTTTAGTGCAGTGTGGCGGCTGTAAAACGTCTCTAAGTGTTACAAATAAGAAATGGTATTTTTTTTGGTCCTTTGGGATCATCGAGCCCAACCACTATGGATGGCTTTGAGGTTCTCTTGGGTTTCTTTGTTACTTCTCAATAACCTCTATTATCAGTTTGTCTTACATACATTTCGGTAAGCATGTTTCCATCTTACAGGCCTGGAATTCACCAACCATTCTTCAAACTATTCATAGACTTGAATTTACTTCACAAATATTCACATGACCTTCAAAGATAAACAATCGTATGAAGTGGTTATTTATTTGTATTTATCATGTTTATTCATAGAATGAACGTTTATTTGAAATTTACATCACGTACATACCTGGGCTTAAGTCTAAGAATATTCTCAAGAATGGTTGGTGAATTCAAGGCCAAATGTTGGATGATTTTGACACAGTGCGCCTATACGTTATGGAGTAATGACATCTAGACCATGTAAAACATAATGCCAATAAGAAAAGGTGTAAGTATTTCTTTAGTAAAATACAACACCATAACTAGTGTTTTGTAGCTATTGATACTTACAAGTGAATACAAGTGTCGAAAGGAACATACCACCGGACTGAACTAGTTACAGTAAACAAGACACACACTGTTCTAGGTAGCCGTTTACTTTAGATCTGTATTTCTTCCTATATCTAGAGTTTAAATGAAAAATACAAATGGCATGAAGGTGCTTCACATAAATCAACAACATAAACTGCAAGAGTTTCAAGATATTTTCAGTGTGTGAAAGCCCATTGAACTCGCGAACAAGAGGCGCAAAATCACATTGACATTGTTTATGTTAACATGTAAACAAGGCACAAGAGAGTCTGAGGACGCTGTACTTATTAAGGAAGTTGGCTGGGCAAGTTTTGACATCTTCAAGTCTAAACATTTTATTTTTTTAATCATAGTTTTATTTGACAACAGAATTGTTTCATTTTTTCCATTCTAGTAGATATGGATATAATGTAGGATTTAAGATGGTAACATACCAAATTTTAAGCAAATTGTTTTTTTTCATATTTGTTTCGTTATTTGTGATCATTTTTTGTTGTCAACAAAATAGGGGGTATGGGTAGCTCTGAGTAGAATTTATCCTTTTGCTATAGAATACATCAGATTTTTGTTTTTCAGTAGTGGAATACATATATAAAAGCAGATACTGAGCTAATTTTATTTTCGATCTCCATGTCAATATTATGTGTACAGTATTTTACATTGAAAATGTCAAAATAACTCCAAAATGGGTGTAATGTAAAGAATTTTTAATAAAAAATCATTAGAAGCCTGGTGACCTATATATATTTTTACTTGTTTTGAAAGAAATGTCATAGAACCTTGACATATACAAGTCTTAAAAAAAGTTGATCATTAGAATATATTTTTTTATCTTGAATTAATTTTTCGGTAAAAACAAAAGTGGGTGGGGTACGGTCCATATATTTTTGCATTTTAAAGTAAAAAGACGAACGAGGATTACAATTGCTTTTGTATGATTTGAAAGATATGTATATATGCAATCGAAAATTAATTGTTGTTTTTCAATAAACGTAATGTTATGAAAACAATTGTGAAAATGTTCAATGACAATATTTTTCCTCTTTTTAGCGAAATTTTGAAGTTAGAAACATGTGCCTTCTTCAATGACGTCTAGTTGGAAAAAAGGCGTGGTGACCTAGTCTTTTTTTGATAATTTTGAATCTAAATTATACCAAAGAAGCTTTAAATATGAATTTAAAAAAATCTCATCACTACGTCTTTTCCCAGCCAACCTCCTTAAAGATATTGATAAAGAGTTACCATAGACTTCGTAAAGTCTTTGCAAAATTGTATTATCGTAACCCTGATCTTCTTTCCAAATATAAAAACAATTTAAGGACTCTTCTGCGACAAGGACTATCACAACCTGACTTCTATGGTGATGTGATTTACAAACTTCGTAAGATTCTTGGTCATGATCACTTTCTTACTATCTTTGTTAACCTTGTTAAAAGGTTTATCAAAAGAGGTTATGACTCTATCAATTTGCAACTTACTGCATGCTTGGTGGTGAACCCTTTTACAGTTTGCCACTACGCTTCCCTCTTTTATTGTACGATGACCGGACAGGCTGTGGACCCTATGATGACGCCTACCTAAAGCCCATTAGGACGGTGTTGATGTTTGTTCGCGGTCTTGTCTTGTCGTGCCATCAATGGTTTATTCTAGTGTTGCTCTGGCTTCTACCAAGTTATCGAGCACCTTCATTGTGACATTCTAGGCTCTTTTTATTTGTATATATATATACACGAGCATCTAGGTGTTTTACTTATATTGCCTTTTAACGCTGCCTTGTTGGTTAGAGAATATTTCATGGCGGGAATTTCGAATTCTTTATTTACACTGTCCAGTTTAATTGGGATGACAATAGGGTAAAGTGTGAGGTTTGGTGCACACTAGAACATAGTTTAAACCCCCAGAAGCCCTATTGTCAACCCTTTTGTGTTTGTGATGTCGCTTGCATGTTTTATTACTTTTGCCTTCTCGTTTGTCTGTTTGCGTGTTTGTTTTTGTGTTTTGTGGATGACTGTTGTCATTGAATGCTACTTTCCCTGTCCGATTATTATATCTTTCTTTTTTTCATGTCATTATCTAAAGATGTCTATGAGATATAGATCAGACAGGAATTATAGTCGCGTGTTCACGTGTACATACTTGGATAATAACTTCAGTTAATGAAAGTAAGTAGCTGTGAGATTATCCGTATTTTAAGCAAGTTATGTTTTAAGCTGTATATTTCATATGGATTCACCTATATACTTATGTTTATATGTGTAAAGTGTCCCGCTATGCTCAATGTGTTTTCTGCGAATTTTGAAATGTCCTTTGCTGAAAAGTTGATGTACGATTCATTCGTTGTATGGCATTCATCTCTCTCTCTATCTCTCTCTCTCTCTCTCTCTCTCGTTGAATGTATCGTTGAACGTATCTTTGTCATAGCGTATTTTAAAGTTGCACGACGACGTTTTGTCCATCTCGATCGATGTCAAGACAAAAATGTCAATGAGATGCATGAGTAGGAAAGGGTTTAGAGCCACAGACGTCTGCCCCTCGTTGGTTCACTCCCTGGCGGAGGCATGTGTCATGGGAAACGTCATCCTTCATCGCATCTCCCTCTCCGGTTGCTGTTCCAATATAATCTAATATGATGTGTTAACGGGACGTAAAGATCCATTTAATTTCAAGTTACAAGTATCGATCAAATCTGAGGCTACAGAACGTCGACATAGCGGACATTTGGTTCCGATAAAAAGAGTCAACCAATAGGTTGCAGTTATCTGTATGAAGCCGATACTAATGAAATGTTCTTATAGTATGCGTATGCAAGAAAACATGTAAATATTTTTTGTCGCGAAAATCGCGATAATTAAAGTTTTAATTCTGTAGTATAAAGGGAGGAATTCATATTACAATCATATTGTGTCCTCTTGTTATGATGCATGTTTGTTCTAATTAATATTAAAGAAACTAAACCGCTACAGTTTGTTAAAAATGTTTTTTCCAAACTCCATCCATTTGTTGAGGTCACACAATAATGCATCCCGTTATTATGGGTTTTCGACGGCGTAACCTTTAATCTAATTGTAGCTTACAAAAACAATGTATTTCAAATTAAAGTTTCAACAGAACTAAAAATATATCCCAGACCTTTCATGAAATAAAAAAATGAACGTATTCGATCTTGGGTTGTTCACACTTGAAACATTATGTCCGGTGAACTATGTCATATGTTTTCGACGGTGTTCCTAAATTGCATATAACTATGGTTGTGACCAAAGTATAACGGTATGGAGAGCTAGACGTCATAAACTAACTTCAACACAAATGGTTAGAAACAAGTTGATGTACGATTCATTCGTTGTACAACGACGTTTTCCATCTCGATCGATGGGCATGCCTCCCCGCGCTTGCAATCAGTACTGTTATTCATTCGATCTTTGGAGATCGCTGATCCCGATACTTATATTTAGTTATCGGTGGTACATTTTCAATTTCTTTTGTTTTCTTACTTAACTTTTGATTCGGTGGTTCCACTACTCCGGCCGATAAAAGGCTCTGGGTATTGTTTAACCACTTATAGGATATGTTGTCTGCTTTTTAATTTAGTCTTTTGGCTGTTACTTGTGATACGCAGGCTTCATAACCGTTGCTCCCAACTAAATTCCATTATGTTTATTTCGCTCTTTGGGGCATTTAATTTTATTAGATACTGGGACCATACGCCGTACGACATGGGGAAGCCATACACCCCATGTCCACCGCCATATGCATGCCATCTTCGGGATGGTTAAAATTTTGTACTATTGATTTTATTAATATTGAGTTCTGCTCAACCCGGGGCTAGAGGGCGTGGGCGGTAGCTAGCATATTTCACTACCGCTCATGAACAGTCTCAATCAAACCGAGACTGCAGTATTTCGTATGTGTCGTGCTCGGCCGTTTCCAAAGGTCCATTATCATACTCTTTTTTAATAGATTCACAGCGACGAAAGGATACGTTTTCCTTTATTTAATGGAGTTTTGCTCAGAAACTGTCTTGGGCTCCTTTGCATCCAGAGGAAAAAAGGTATCCCGAAGACAGACTTCGTTAATGTTCGTGCAGAATCATACATGCACATTGATCTCTGTTGAAAATGGATGAATGAAGTATGAGCAATTTAATTTAAATGTACCATTGTCTGTAGGATTCTATCACATAATCTCATTTAAACCAGAAATGTTTTTTAAATACGAAAACAATGCTAAAGTGTATCTCATCTGTTTCTGCCTGATAATATATTGCTTGTGTCGAAGTTGAAGTTCATTATCTGATCATGGTGGTTTTCAAAGTTCTCTGAGGTTTCCTCAATATTGATGCTTTGGCAAAGTTTGCATTGGTAAAGACCGGATGCAAAATGGAAGCGCTTGAGGGTTGACATTAAAAGTAAACAGATGGACATCAGATCATGGTCGATAGAGCTAGGAAAATAAGAAATAGATAATGAATACTAAACCAAGACCATGAATTATTGCAATTGTAAAGCAAGTTTTCTAAGTATAAAAGGGCCCATAGTCACGAGATATAGAGCCTGGATATATGATGTTGCCTAATAATGCCAAATACATGTGTGAAGTTTCAATTTATTATGTGAAGCAGTTTCAGAGATACACGCATACATAACTATAAAAGGGGCCATAGTTTAATTAAAAAAGAAGCATGAGTTATATAACTTGGTTGTATGGTGTTGAGTGATGATGCATGCGGGAAGTTTAAATCCACCATGTAAAGTAGTTCAGAGATACATACCAAATGTAGTCAAGTTTTCTAAGAATGAAAGGGGCCATACATTGTTAGAATAAAAGCATGAGTTATAGAACCTGACTGCATGATATTGTATCATGATGCTCACTATAATTATGTGTGAAGTTTCAATCTGCCATGTAAAGTAGTTCAGAGATACATACCAAATGTAGTCAAGTTTTATAAGTATGAAAGGGGCCATACAGTGTTAGAATAAAAGCATGATATATAGAACCGGCTGTATGCTATTGTCTAATGATGCTCAATATAATTATGTATGAAGTTTCAATTGATCATGTAAAGTAGTTTCAGAGATAAAAGCTTACATACTTTAACCAAGATTTCAAAGTATTGATTGACTGAATTGGGGTTTACGGTTCATCAACACGTGAAAGGTTATATGGCTCCTAATATTAATGAACGCGGCAGGTTCATTCTCCTTTTACATCAAGATAAAATATGGACAATGGGCCTAGACCCTTCTTAACTGCAGAACTGTAGAGTTGGTACAAATTATATAGTGGAATCTCCATTCACAAGTTTGCACACGCGATGTCATGATAAAGACCTTCAATGAGCATGAGCCCCTGCATGTGGCAGTTTTTGTGGGATTGCAGTGGTTATATTCTATCCTGGAGACCACATGGGGTGATTTAAAAGTATAAAAGGGACCATAAATAAAAGTATGAGTTATAGAACCTGGTTGTATAATGTTGTCTGATTATGCTGAATACGAGTATGTGTGACATTTCAATCCGTTATGAAAAACTGGATGTATGATGTTGTCTAATGATTTTAAATATGTGTGAAGTTTCAATCCATTGTGTAGTTTCAGAGATACAAGCTTATATACGATCTTTAACCAAATTTTCTATGTATAAAAAAGAGCCATATTTTTGTCGATAAAAGCATGGAACCTGGCTGTATGATGTTGTCTAATTATGCTAAAGTGTGTGAAATTTCAATATATTATGTAGTTTCAGAGATACAAGCTTATATACAAACTTTTACCAAGTTGTATAAGTATAAAAGGGGCAATAATTCTGTTAAAATAAAATCATAACTTATAGAACCTGGCTGTATTATGTTGTCTGATGATGATGAAAACTTGTGAAGTTTCAATCCAATTTGTAGTTACAGAGATACAAGCTTGCATAGAAAACTTTAAGCAGAGGACGCAGACGGCGACAACGATCAAATGATGAAAATAGCAATTGCCGAGCTTAAATTGATAGATGAATGATGTGTACAATTATGTAATAGGTTAGATCGCATTTGGTTGAAGTGGGAAATGGCGTTGAGCAAAAACAATAAAACGATGATGTCCACATTTTTATTTCACGAAACAAATAAAAAAAAGTTAGTAACTCCACCAAAACCCATTTAAATATAACATCACGACAGTATGCGCTACCAGAATTCTTACCGGCACTTCCTATAAAGTTTCATGAAAATGGATGAAAAACGTAGGAGTAGAGCGGACAAGCTTTAGATTAAAACAAATTAAAATCTCGTAACTTTGCTAAAATCATTTAAACAGAATGTCATGTGAATATGTGCTAATATACGTCATGATGATACTTTCCGTAAAGTTTCATCAAAATCGGGTGAAAACGTAGAAGTTGAGTTGACAAGATTTAATTGCGAAAAACTTCAAAGTTCCATATAACGGCACACACAATCATTCAACTGGAACATCCTGAAAATATGCGCTACTAAATATCATATAGATAATATCTATAAAGTTGAATGAAAATTCGATGACAAATGTTGGAGTAGTTGAGCGGACAAGCTTTAGACCATATATAATTTGACCAAGTTTGGAGAAGACTGGATAACAATTACCCAAGTTAGAACCCGGACAACATTTGTTTTGTTAATATTTACAATTGCAAGGGAATTAACTCTGGAACTGCTTGGGCGATCGGGTTGAAAATCAAACACGGCTGAGACATTGTGCCCATACACAATTTGACCAAATTGGAGAATATAAAATAACAACTACCGAAGTATCATGCAATTTTACCAATCCAAGGGGCATTAACTATGGAAGTATTGCGGCGATCGGGCATTGAGACCATGTACACATTGACCAAGTTTGGAGAGGATTGGATAACAATTATCCAAAGTAGAGTGCGGACAACATTTATATTTCGTGAATTTTCTCCATTCCAAGGTCATGCACCGTGATTATGAAACAATTTATGTAATACAATGTAATACAAATTCACTACTTGTGGCACAAAGAATAAAACATAATACATTTTACAAAATTGAACATGAACAGGACATATATATATGAGCCGAAACACGCGAAAACGACCCTTCAGACAAAATGTTCACATTTTATATTTTTTGATGTTTATGAAACACGGTGATTTTCTCTTTAAAAATCTCTTTATTTTATGTTGATATCTTAATTAAAAATGATTTTATCTCAATTTGAAAATTAAAGATCGTAATCACCATTAATTTTGACGCTGACGTCGGCGTCTTGGATGACGTCGTTGATTAAATAACAACAAAAAACATAATCAATTATCATTTTCAATAGCATCAACTATTTATATTAAGAAACATATTCCCTATGATATAATAATTAGGTAAAACACAGAAATGACGAAAATTTGATTAGTAATTAATTGATTACCGGCCGACGTCATAAATTGTTACTTTATGACGTTGTCGTCTAAACGTCCGAAGGGACGTTTTCGTGTGTTGCGGCTCAATTATATAAAGAGAAAGTGCCAGTCTTCACGTATTTAAAGAGAGACTTGTGTCTTGCACCGTTATTATTAAACATTTATGCAATACGAATGGACTACTTGTGGCACAAAAGAATCAAATATTATAAGATCAAATATTATAAGATTAAAAAAGTGAAAATGAATGACACATATTTATAAAGAGGGAAAATGCTCATGTTTAGTAAACTTAAAAAGAGACTTGTTTCTTGCACCTTTATTCTAAAACAATTTATGTAATACGAATGCCTACTTGTGACATAAAGAATCAAATGTAATAAGTTTAAACAAGAGGTCAATGACCTTGAAGCTCTACTGACAGGTTTTTGATAGCTAGATCAGCATTCCTGTGAAGTTTCATGAAAATCCGTCAAGTACTTTCAGAGGAGTAGTCGCTACAAGTTTTCGTTATATAACGCTATGTAAACAAAGATGGCCACTGGCGGCCATGTTTAACGTCAAATCAAAATACTTTTTAACAAGGATCAATATCATGTCATACTGATCATTTTAGAAAAGGTCCCATATCAATATCACTTATAGTTTTCAAGAAGTAGTCGCTACAAACTTGTATTTTGAAAATCTTTTTTTAGCCATGGTGGCCATCTTGAATTTCCGGCCGACCTGAAATTCTGCTAGAATCAATAAGACATCAAGAGCAACATTCCTGTGAAGTGTCATGAAAATCCGTCGAGTAGTTACAGATGAGTTGTCGCTACAAGTTTTTACTAGATAACTCTATGTAAACAAAGATGGCCGCTGACAGCCATGTTTAACATCGAATCAGAACGATTTTGGACAAGCACCAATATCATGTCGTACTGATCATTTTAGGAAAAGACGCATATCAATATCACTTATAGTTTTCAAGAAGTAGTCGCTACAATCTTGTTTTTTGAAATTTTATTTTTAGCCATAATGGCCATCTTGAATCTCCGGCCGACCTGAAATTTTGCTAGAATCAATTAGACATCACGAGCAACATTCCTGTAAAGTTTCATGAAAATCCGTCGGGTAGTTACAGATAAGTAGTCGCTACAAGTTTTTACTAGATAACTCTATGTAAACAAAGATGGCCGCTGACAGCCATGTTTAACATCGAATCAGAACGATTTTGGACAAGCACCAATATCATGTCATACTGATCATTTTAGGAAAAGACGCATATCAATATCACTTATAGTTTTCAAGAAGTAGTCGCTACAAACTTGTTTTTTGAAATTTTATTTTTAGCCGTGGCGGCCACCTTCCCGTGAAGTTTTATGAAAATCCGTCATGTACTTATAGAGGAGTAGTCGCTACAAGTTTTCATTATATAACTCTATGTAAAAAAAGATGGCCGCTGGCGGCCATGTTTAACGTCGCATCAAAATAATTTTCGACAAGGATCAATATCATTCCATACTGATCATTTTAGAAAATATCCCATATTAATATCAAGTATAGGTTTCAAGAAGTACTCGCTTCAAACTTATCATGTCATGCTGATCATTTAAAAAAAGTCCCATATCAATATCACTTAGAGTTTTCAAGAAGTAGTCGCTACAAACTTTTTTTTTGAAAATTTATTTTTAGCTGTGGCGGCCATCTTGAATTTCCGGCCGATCTGAAATTTTGCTAGGATCAATTAGACATCAAGAGCAACATTCCTGTGAAGGTCACGGAAAATCCATCATGTAGTTTCAGAGGAGTAGTCGCTACAAGTTTTTACTAAATAACTCTATGTAAACTAAGATGGCCGCTGGCAGCCATGTTTAACGTCGAATCAAAACAATTTTCAACAAGGACCAACATCATGTCACGCTGATCATTTTAGAAAAAGTCCCATATCAATATCACATAAGAGTTTTCAAGAAGTAGTCTCTACAAACTTTTTTTTAAAAAATATATTTTTAGATTTGGCGGCCATCTTGGATTTCACATCAGCATGATTTTTTGCTAGGATCAACTACACCTCATGGACAACATTTCTGTAAAGTTTCATGAAAATCCATTCTGTAGTTTTAGAGGAGTAGTCGCTACAAATAAAGAGTTTACGGACAGACAGACGGACAGACGGACGACGGACACCGCACCACGGCATAAGCTCTGCTGATCTCTGATCAGTAGAGCTAAAAATGTGAAAATAATTAAGACACATATTTATAAAAAGGGAAAGTGCCAGTCTTCACGTATGTAAAACATAATTATCAATCTCCACGCAGAGTTATCGTTCCTTGCACTCACATATATCTCTGTTAACTACTAAATTACAAGATTTTGGTAATGCATGAAAACAATTTAGTTTTAATCGGGACTATTTTACTACAAAAATAATACGTACTTAGGTTTCCTCAATCGAAACGCATATGTAAACATTTCAAACCGAAGCTCGATAGCAGAAAATTACTAAAAAAATTAACTCATAAAAATAGAAATTGAAATTATTTAATATAGGTCTATATTTTATCTTTCATAACCTTTTTGAATAATCACGTGACCTAACCGTTTGCCCTACTTCCTTTGACGCTGGCAGAGTCAAATGAGGAACGAGTGTACTCAGGGTAGAGATTGCGTTATTAAAAAACATTTATGCAATGCGAATGGACTAATTCGTCACTAAATAATCTCGAGTAGAGCGTATTAGTCGTACATAGCTCTTGTAAGCACTTGGCGACATCTGTCAGTAACATTCTAATCCATTATTCAGTTGAATCGAATTCACCAGTTGCATGATATTTTCATGTACCAAGGAAAAGCAAGCACTTTTATAGCGCCAGTAGAGGGAGTTCGTCAGGGCCGTTCAATAAGTCTATATGTGCGTTAATGCATGTAATAGTATAGGTATTTTAGAATCTATCTCTTTAAAGGGCAAACTTGTGTAAGGGTCCTTTCGTGTTGATATGAAAATTGCGTCCGTTGCCAAGTGTCTCACGGAGTGAACGTGGAAAATGAGGGTTTGGGCGGAATGTTGGTTATCTTGTCCGAGCTTTCATTGATATTAACCATATGGTAAAGTTTGGTAAAGATGATAAACGTATCGAATATGCGTAAAATGAATTGAATTGAGTTGGGGTTTTAAGGCGCACCAACACATGAAAAGGTTATATGGCGCCTAACAAGCATGAACATGCCAGGCTCATCTTCCATGTACATCGAGATAAAATATGGAAAATGGGCCTAGAACCTTCTCACCCTGAACTGCAGAGTTGCTGCAAATTCTATAGTAGAAACTCCATTTACGCTGGAGCCACGTTATTGTTTTTCTGCCACTGCTCTTTTGATGCGAGCGAGATAGCACCTGAAACAATGCAGGGATCATGATGAAGACCTTTAATGAACATGAACAAAAAATGATAAAATGAACATGAATTTGGGGGGATTCTACCCCTCTGCCTACCCCTCCAAAGGGATCTGCAGTGGCCCTATTCTTTGCCCCGTGACCAAACGGCTTAAAATTAATTAAGAATTTAATTAAAGGGACACACGGCAATCTTGAAGTTTGTATAAAGCATTAAAATTAGCGTCTTGATGTATTAATCTATTTTTTTTTTACTTGAAAACCACTTGCATATAATTAAATAAAATTTTGAGTTGAAACTTTTGGTTCCTTGTGTAAATGTATAAACAATATTTATGAAACAAACATAGATTGAAAAACAATTAATGTCATCTTTCGGTACTGCATTCTCATCCATCGTACATTTCGCATACATATTGCGGTTTCATATTGCTTGAATTTTTTGATACTGTAGTATTTGCGAGTTTTCACTAGCAAGGGTCTTACCAGATGCTAATAATCTACGTCCACATCGTATTTGTTAAAGCTGGATTGTTTACATGCTAATTTAAAGTATGACTTTTAATTTCACGCATGCAATCCCACAAAAACTGCCACATGCAGGGGCTCATGCTCATTGAAGGTCTTTATCATGACATCGCGTATGCAAACTTGTAAATGGAGAGTCCACTATATAATGTGTACCAACTCTACAGTTCTGCAGTTAAGAAGGGTCTAGGCCCATTGTCCATATGTTATCTTGATGTAAAAGGAGAATGAACCTGCCGCGTTCATTAATATTAGGAGCCATATAACCTTTCACGTGTTGATGAACCGTAAACCCCAATTCAGTCAATCAATACTTTGAAATCTTGGTTAAAGTATGTAAGCTTTTATCTCTGAAACTACTTTACATGATCAATTGAAACTTCACACATAATTATATTGAGCATCATTAGACAATAGCATACAGCCGGTTCTATATATCATGCTTTTATTCTAACACTGTATGGCCCCTTTCATACTTATAAAACTTGACTACATTTGGTATGTATCTCTGAACTACTTTACATGGCGGATTGAAACTTCACACATAATTATAGTGAGCATCATGATACAATATCATGCAGTCAGGTTCTATAACTCATGCTTTTATTCTAACAATGTATGGCCCCTTTCATTCTTAGAAAACTTGACTACATTTGGTATGTATCTCTGAACTACTTTACATGGTGGATTTAAACTTCACGCATGCATCATCACTCAACACCATACAACCAAGTTATATAACTCATGCTTCTATTTTAATTAAACTATGGCCCCTTTTATACTTATGTATGCGTGTATCTCTGAAACTGCTTCACATAATAAATTGAAACTTCACACATGTATTTGGCATTATTAGGCAACATCATATATCCAGGCTCTATATCTCGTGACTATGGGACCTTTTATACTAAGAAAACTTGCTTTACAATTGCAATAATTCATGGTCTTGGTTTAGTATTCATTATCTATTTCTTATTTTCCTAGCTCTATCGACCATGATCTGATGTCCATCTGTTTACTTTTAATGTCAACACTCAAGCGCTTCCATTTTGCATCCGGTCTTTACCCATGCAAACTTTGCCAAAGCATCAATATTGAGGAAACCTCAGAGAACTTTGAAAACTACCAGTATCAGATAATGAACTTCAACTTCGACACAAGCAATATATTATCAGGCAGAAACAGATGAGATACACTTTAGCATTGTTTTCGTATTTAAAAAACATTTCTGGTTTAAATGAGATTATGTGATAGAATCCTACAGACAATGGTCCTTTTAAATTAAATTTCTCATACTGTTATGGCCTCATTAGCCAGGGGAGCGCTATAGGCCCTCATGGGCCCCTTGTTGATAATTTGTTGTCCTATATGACCATTTTCAACAGAGATCAATGTGCATGTATGATTCTGCACGAACATTAACGAAGTCTGTCTTGGGGATACCTTTTGTCCTCTGGATGCAAAGGAGCCCAAGACAGTTTCTGAGCAAAACTCCCATTAAATAAAGGAAAACGTATCCTTTCGTCGCTGTGAATCTATTAAACCATTTGTGTTGAAGTAAGTTTATGACGTCTAGCTCTCCATACCGTTATACTTTGGTCACAACCATAATTATATGCAATTTAGGAACACCGTCGAACAACCCAAGATCGAAAACGTTCATTTTTTTATTTCATGAAAGGTCTGGGATATATTTTTAGTTCTGGTGAAACTTTAATTTGAAATACATTGTTTTTGTAAGCTACAATTAGATTAAAGGTTACGCCGTCGAAAACCCATAATAACGGGATGCATAATTGTGTGACCTCAACAAATGGACGGAGTTTGGAAAAAACATTTTTAACAAACTGTAGCGGTTTAGCCTCTTTAATATTAATAAGAACAAATATGCATCATAACAAGAGGACACAATATGATTGTAATATGAATTTCTCCCTTTATACTACAGAATTAAAACTTTAATTATCGCGATTTTCGCGACAAAAAATACTTACATTTTTTCTTGCATACGCATAATATAAGAACATTTCATTTGTATCGGCTTCATACAGATAACAGCAACCTATTGGTCGACTCTTTTTATCGGAACCAAATTTCCGCTATGTCGACGTTCTGGAGCCTCAGATTTGATCGATACTTGTAACTTGAAATTAAATGGATGTTTACGTCCCGTTAACACATCATATCAGATTATATTGGAACAGCAACCGGAGAGGGAGATGCGATGAAGGATGACGTTTCCCATGACACATGCCTCCGCCAGGGAGTGAACCAACGAGGGGCAGACGTCTGTGGCTCTAAACCCCCCTCCGCTCAGATACCGAAGACGCTGAACCTTTCCTACTCATGCATCTCATTGACATTTTGTCTTGACATCGATCGAGATAGACAAAACGTCGTCGTGCAACTTTATAATACGCTATGACAAAGATACGTTCAACGATACATTCAACAACAAAAAAAAGAGAGAGAGAGAGAGAGAGAGAGAGAGATGAATGCCATACAACGAATGAATCGTACATCAACTTTTCAGCAAAGGACATTTCAAAATTCGCAGACAACACATTGAGCATAGCGGGACACTTTACACATATAAACATAAGTATATAGGTGAATCCATATGAAATATACAGCTTAAAACATAACTTGTTTAAAATACGGATAATCTCACAGCTACTTACTTTCGATAACTGAAGTTATTATCCGAGTATGTACACGTGAACACGCGACTATAATTCCTGTCTGATCTATATCTCATAGACATCTTTAGATAATGACATGAAAAAAAAGAAAGATATAAAAATCGGAGAGGGAAAGTAGCATTAAATGACAACAGTCAACCACAAAACACAAAAACAAACACGCAAACAGACAAATGAGAAGGCAAAAGTAATAAAACATGCAAGCGACATCACAAACACAAAAGGGTTGACAATAGGGCTTCCGCCTGGAACGGTCAGTGGCCAAAAAGGCCACTGGGGGTTTAAACCATGTCCTAGTGTGCATCAAACCTCACACTTTACCCTATTGTCATCCCAATTAAACTGGACAGTGTAAATAAAGAATTCGAAATTCCCGCCATGAAATATTCTCTAACCAACAAGGCAGCGTTAAAAGGCAATATAAGTAAAACACCTAGATGCTCGTGTATATATATATCCAATAAAAAGAGCCTAGAATGTCACAATGAAGGTGCTCGATAACTTGGTAGAAGCCAGAGCAACAATAAAATAAACCATTGAGGGCACGACAAAACAAGACCGCGGACAAACATCAACACCGTCCTAATGGGCTTTAGGTAAGCGTCATCATAGGGTCCATAGCCTGTCCGGTCATCGTACAATAAAAGAGGGAAGCGTAGTGGCAAACTGTAAAAGGGTTCACCACCAAGCATGCAGTAAGTTGCAAATTGATAGAGTCATAACCTCTTTTGATAAACCTTTTAACAAGGTTAACAAAGATAGTAAGAAAGTGATCATGACCAAGAATCTTACGAAGTTTGTAAATCACATCACCATAGAAGTCAGGTTGTGATAGTCCTTGTCGCAGAAGAGTCCTTAAATTGCTTTTATATTTGGAAAGAAGATCAGGGTTACGATAATACAATTTTGCAAAGGCTTTACGAAGTCTATGGTAACACTTTATCAATATCTTTAACAAGTGCAGCGTCCTCAGACTCTCTTGTGCCTTGTTTACATGTTAACATAAACAATGTCAATGTGATTTTGCGCCTCTTGTTCGCGAGTTCAATGGGCTTTCACACACTGAAAATATCGTGAAACTCTTGTAGTTTATCTTGTTGATTTATGTGAAGCATCTTCATGCCATTTGTATTTTTAATTTTAAACCCTAGATATAGGAATAAAGATTTAAAGTAAACGGCTACCTAGAACAGTGTATGTCTTGTTTACTGTAACTAGTTCAGTCCGGTGGTATGTTCCTTTCGACACTTGTATTCACTTGTAAGTATCAATAGATGCAAAACACTAGTAATGGTGTTGTATTTTACTAAAGAAATACACGTTTTCTTATTGGCATTATGTTTTACATGGTCTAGGTGTCATTACTCCATATCGTATAGGCGCACTGTGTCAAATGGCCTTGAATTCACCAACCATTCTTGAGAATATTCTTAGACTTAAGCCCAACTAAATAAACATGATAAATACAAATAAATAACCACATCATACGATTGTTTATCTTTGAAGGTCATGTGAATATTTGTGAAGTAATGAAATGTAATCAACAGTTCTTTATATGCAAAAACAATGTGGTTTATATTGTTCTTATAATTAATATTAATAATGGAACAAATGCAATTTATGTAGATAAACTAACAGGACGCCGCGAGTTTTTAAAAAAACATCAAGATCGCTGTGTGTCCCTTTAAATCCACATTTTCATCTGTGTAGCCATCGATTAAATAAAGATATAATGTTTAAATCTCAGTGTAATATATATTTCACTGTGTCATTTATGTCTGCGCTTATAATATATCGATTTACCTCGTTGCATGTCAATATCATATAACAAGTACTCTTTGTCGCACCTGGATACTACCCACTATTGATATTATTTGCATCAAATGAAAATAAAGATAAAACATATAAAGCGAAAACAACTTGATCGTCAGTCAAGTTAGGCATAATTTTAAGGGCAGACACATTTCACCAATAATATATTCAACCTAAGGTAGAATAACGAAGAAAGGTTGAAAACTTAAACTTGCATTTAAATATACGCAAGCAGATCTAAAGTAAAAATGATACTGGATTAATAAATCAAGAGCCTAATTAAATTCTTGAAAACGACTTCAAGATTGCCATGTGTGCCTTAAAATAGTAATTGCATTATGAAAAACAAACAAATAGTAATTGCATACTGTGAAATATAGAGTAATTTTAAGTTTTATAAATATGCATCTACATTTAAACTTAGTGTATTGCGTACTGGTTTAATACTTGTTCTGTTATGGATATCGAGCATCATTTGTTAATACTCGGGTATCCATCAATGACCTAGCTTCCTACCACTCCGCTGGAACCATAAATAAAATGTATGGAAACACGTATATTACTTACTGGTCCTTTGGGGTCTTCGAGTCCATTCATTATGGCTTTAAAGTAGTATATAACCTGATACTGGACGTTAGAGATGTTACATCTTATATAACCTCTCATGATCAGACAATAAAACTCGAGTCTGCTAAATTTCTCTCGTATATGTGTTCGTTGCTTCCGACGGATCCTCTATTTTGTCTTTAGTGTAATCGCTTCTCCTTCGACAACAACCTAAAAAACCTTTCGGCGACTAGGAATATCACACTCGTTATTCTATGAAGACGTGGTCTATAAACTTCGGAAATCAAAGAGGTTTGACGTATTTCATGACCACTTTACAAAATTAATCAACAACCTCGTCTGAAAAGCATACGACGCTTTAGTACATTATTACAGCACATTTTATATTTGGAGATTGATCCCGCTACAGTCAGACGCAACGCTTTACGTTTCTCTTGTGTGATGACCGGACAACCTCGTGGGGGTCCATGATTGCACATTCTGAGTACATAAAAGGAGAGTCGGTGCATGAATCTTCGCCCCTCAGGTTTTCAGATCGTACTGTAGATTGGTTTTCGCTTTGACTGCAACTGCTGTGGTTGTTCAGTACACTTCTGGATACAGCATGAGGTGTTTCTAATTAAGTTATTTTACTTTACAATAACATATACGTGTATAGTTTCCTAATTTTTCTGGATGTGGAATTTATTGTTAGAGATTTCCTTTTGATGGGTTGTACTTGTATTTACAATGTCTTGTAAATTTGAGCGCTGAATCAGGATAATAGTGAGGTCGTGTTCACTTAAAATCGATTTATAATCAGCTAACCCGTAGCCATATTGCCTATTGACGTTCCAATAAATACTGAATGTGGATCCCATGGAAACAACAAACACAAACAAGAGATAAAAGTAGCAGGCTCGCTTTTATTGAGTCTGTTCATGAGAGGTGCTGTGTTGTACAACACCTCTCACGCTTCCTAGTACCGGCTTAAGCGTTATTCTACTTTAAAGCCACACAGACTGGGTTTGATGATACCAAAGGACCAGTAAGTAATAACACTACCGATTTGTAGTCGGTGAAACTTTTTATGGCCGCCACACAGCACTAAACTAACGCTAGTGTGAATGTCAATAAATACTGGAAAAGGGATCCACTGGAAGCAAAAAACACAAACAAAGAGATAAAACTAGCAGACTAGGTTTAATGTAAGGTGCAACACCTCTCACGCCTCCTAGCATCGTCTTAAGCGATATTCTATTTTAAAGCCAGAAAGACTGGGCCTGATGATCCCAAAGGACCAGTAAATAAGTCGTTCCAAGCCGATAGCCCTATTCTCAACCCGTTTATGTTAGTGAAGTTATATCTTGCCTTTTATTTATCTTTGTAGTTGTTGTTTGTTTCTGTGCGTGTTTGTGGTTGACTGTCGTACTAGAATGCTGAATTTCCTGTTCGACTTTTATATCCCCTTTTTTATTTTGTTTAAAAGTAGATATACAAATCGAACAGGAAAAGTAGCATTCAAGGACGACAGTCAACCACAAACACACAAAGAAACAAAGAACAACTACATATAAAGATGAATAAAAGGCAAGCTAAGACATCACAAACACACATTAAGTTCAATCTCTCGAAAATGTGTGTATTACATCTATGTCAGATAAGAAATGCTATATTTCCAGCGGGTTCATTGAGATCAAAGCCTGGTGTTTGGGATATCAATCTGGGACAATATAATCCCGCAGGAATATTTTATTTGTTAACCACACTTTACACTACGATGTTGATCCTATAAAAACGTTCTCGTAAACAGCATTTCCATATCGCCGATAGTACCTTTAACATAAATGTAAACAATTTACAATCTCGGGTAAGGAAGTCATGCGCAGTGATACGTGGCTTGGTTAGTTACGTGCAACAAATAATATGTTTATTATGGATATGACCTTCCGTCTATGAAATCTTCGTTTAACAGGTAAAATATTTGTATTTCAAAATATGTACATAATTTCAATTCATATTTATGGTTGTCGTCGATGCACATATACTATACTATATGCATATATAAACAATGGGTTCCTGTTCCATGCCATTTTGAAGTAATTAAATCAATAGTAACAGTGTGCACTCAACAAGACCGTGTATCGCATATAAAGATCAAGTCATTCTTTTGGGTTGAAGCCCATGCATACCATATTAGTCATTTGGATTATTGACAAGGGACATATGAACACATTCCATGCCTAGAAATTATGTTCACCCGAGCCGTTTCGCTTTCAAGATTCAAAAAAACGAATTTGTCAAATTTGCAAAGTGTTTATTGTTTCTTTTTAATAGAAAAATATAAACGCCTATTTCTGTGATTAAATGTTAACTTCCGTGGCGTCATATTCGACAGGCTTAACCCTTAACACACTTACTTTATAGTCCTCTAAAAAAACGTTTTATTATTTCGCATGTGGTAATAATACTAAACCTCCAGTTGTGTTTATCAAAAGTGATAATCCTGATTTTCAATTGGAGTAATTATAAACAGTTAACTTAGAGAAAACATTAAAACTATATACGTTCTTCCAATTTAATCCAATTAGAGAATGCATGAGTATAATTTATGTCTGTGAAAAAACGTTTTTTTTCTTTACTATACCACCTTATAAGGACAAGGTCTATCACAATCTGACTTATATGGTGATGTGATCTACAAACTTCGTCAGATACTTGGTCATATTCACTTTCATACAATCTTTATTAAACTTGTTAAAACGCTTGTCAAAAGAAGTTATGACTCTATCATTTTATAACGCACTGCATGTATAGTGGTATACAGCTTTCCTCTTTGTGGGATTTGTGGACCCTATGAAGACGTCTACCTAAATACTTATAGGACTGTTTTGTTGTATTTTTTACTTTAATCTTGTTTTGTCGTACCGTTAACGGTTTTTTTTCTCTTGTTGCTCTGGCTTCTGCTAAGTCTTTGAGTACTTACTTTGTGGCTTTCTAGGCTTTCGTATTTTTTTTGTATTATATATACATGACCATTTATATGTTTGACTTATATTGCCTATTAATTCTGCCTTATTTGTTAGAGATTATAACATGGCTGGAATATCTGCATTTACACTGTCCCGTTTATTTGGATGACAATAGGGTAAGAGTGAGGTGCAACCTAGAACCTAATTTCAACCCTTTGGTGTTTGTGATGTCTTATCTTGCCTTGTATTCATTTTTATAGTTGTTCTTTGTTTCTGTGTGTTTTTATGGTTGACTGTCGTCCTTGAATGCTACTTTACCTGCTCGATGTTTATTTCTACTTATAAACTAAAATTATAACGTAAGTCCGATTTGCCTTATATTTGTAGTGTAAACATTGGGTATTATTGACTGATAAAAATGTGCAAAATGTTTTCCGTTGTTATTATTTGATTTGTGTTGCTTTAGAGAAAAACAAATATTCATGTAATCATGAATGTGAAACAATAATAGAATGTCATAATCTGCAGAAATCAGAAATGAGCGCTTTATGTGTTAACGTAAACGCAACAGAATGAATACCATGTAAATGCAATGGAATTTATTTTGTTGATTTTCAATGAAATTCTAAATGCGGGTTCTAAACTCGACTGAATGGAAACGTTATTTCGTCTTTCAATACGATGAATTCATTTTGCTTAAAGTCACATACATATACTGACAACAGTTTACAGCTATAGTTCATTTTTACCGTTTAATTATATAAATAAATGTTTAGTTTAGTATACATGTATGTACAATATTAGAAAGGATATGTGTCATGCGACGAAACACATATTTTCACTGAATATAAGCTATAAAATAAACTGAGGAGAAATCATAATGGTAAATATTTCCTTTGCAAGTGACGTGCTAACGACACCATAAAAATGTATTGTTTGTAAAGTCACTGCCAAGTCATTGAGTGCTTGTTTTGTGGTTTTCTAGGCTTTTTTTTTTTATATTCATATATCCATGATCATTTATGTATTATACTTACATTGCCTATTAATTCTGCATTGTTTGTTAGGGAATATAACCTGGCGGGGATATCTTTATTTACACTGTCCCATTTTATTGGGAGGACAACAGGGTTTGAGTGAGGTTTGGTGCACCTTATAACCTGATTTAAACCCCCAGCGGCTTTGTTTGCCACTGATAGGTCCAAGACATAATTTTCAACCCCATTTATATGTGTGTTGTCATTTCTATCATTTTATTCATCTTTGTAATTGTTGTTTGTTTCTGTGCGTGTTCTGTGCGTGTTTG
Organism: Cyrtodaria siliqua; assembly: GCA_037043455.1. Lineage (NCBI taxonomy): Eukaryota > Metazoa > Mollusca > Bivalvia > Adapedonta > Hiatellidae > Cyrtodaria > Cyrtodaria siliqua. Next base: position 46,317 of record JAWPHD010012155.1, read on the forward strand.
TGGTTGACTTTAGTCCTTGAATACGACATGTCCTGTTTGACTTTTATATCTACGTACTTTTAGTAATCAGTTATTTATTACATTATATATAATACATGCCTTACAGCAATCGTTATGGGTGTGGATATCAGCACCTACCGCTGCCGTATTGGCACATTTCACCATGGTTCCGGGTCTGATGTTGTTCTCCTGCATGTATGCCTGAACTTTAACGGATGCATGAAGATTATCGGGACGGTGACCTTCATTGGAATACTGCTTCTCATGGCTGGTATTGAGGTCAATCCGGGGCCATTAGACACGGATGATAGAGGTATAGTCTAATAAGTAGATAGTCTAACAAAATGTGAATGAAACCAAGTACATACGTAGTGGTATAAAGGTATGGAATATTTTACCAAAGGCTTCTAGATTATCGTAGTTAACATGTTGTTTAGACAAGAATAACGAAAATGACATAATTGTATACCCATTTACAAAATCCGTTTTCATGTTAATGTTAATGGAAACGTCAATTTCGCCCATATCCAGTATGTTGTAAAGTATTAGGTGCGTAATGTACTTGTAATTACTCTCATGTGCATACTCGTTCAGGATTGGTATAATGCACAGTTACATATATTACATGATAGTGGCCATGCCACTTAAAGCTACATAGTCTCTATATCAATCGATTTCTTCTTTGTAGGCGTGTCTTTATTTGTAACTTGATGTTCACCAGCTCATGTCGAAATTGGGTATTTAAGCAAGCATATATAACGCAGGACATCATTTATTGTATAGACATCGACCAGTGCACATCGTATCTGTACGCAGGTAACATTGTGAGTTACAGAAGAACAAAATAAACGCCTATTTCGGGACTCGAACACACGACCTTCTGATTTCAAGTCAGGTGCTCTATCCACTGAGCTATTATGCTTCTTGAGAAAATGGTATACGAACTTCCATTTATTATGAGGCAAAATAACTTAACGTATTTGAACGCAACTCAAGATGAATCCATGAATATTTAGACCATCTTGTCGGATGTGCATATTAACATTGCCTGGTGTAATACTATTTGTTATCAATATGAAACTAATATTCCACTCAAAACAACCATATCTCGAATTGTTATTCAGCGCTTGATGAGTTTGTGTGTGCGCTAGTTATTATTACGTAATGCCTATTGAGTGTTAATAATGATAGAAATACCAATAAATAACCGTGGTCTAGTGGTTAAACGTACGGCCATCAAAATTTAAAAGCGCATGGCAGTGGTTTAAATCCTTCTCCGGACAAGTATTTCCTTTTCACATATATTCTGATGCCGTATATTTATCGATGTTACTTGCACGAAGGCTAAATAAAATTGTGATATTTTACGCATCGATCTTTGCCTTATATACCGACTATTGGGGTGTTCTTCGATTTGAAACTACTTCACACGTGACTCTTTCATATTCATGAGTTATGACCAGTTAAAATAGAGACTCTGCAGCTTTAAAGACTGTAACGTTACCTACATTAATCACTCGACATGCTAAAATTACAATTTTTAACTGTCCATAATTAAAATATTTGACCGATTTTAATAACTACGAATCATTGTAACAAGAACGACTAAGTGGAGACAACTCACCAATTGAGAATCTCCTGATTTGCTGAGGCACAGGTTACTTGCTTTTTAAGCTCATTCGTTTTCATAGAACACGTGAAGATGTGAAGGACTTCAATAGTTGAAAGCAAGTTATTACACAAACATTCTTGAATTAGTCTGGCGTCGTGGATGTTTTGTCTCAATCGTAATTATGATTTACATATTTGTCTGTAATGTACGGTGGCATAGAGGTGACATGTGTATGTTTTTATTTATCTCGTGCGCACGAGATACTAAGTCGTGCTCACGAGATACTAAGTCGTGCGCACGAGATAACTAAGTCGTGAGCACGACTTAGTAACTCGTGCGCACGAGATACTAAGTCGTGCTCACGAGATACTAAGTCGTGAGCACGAGATACTAAGTCGTGAGCACGAGTTACTAAGTCGTGCGCACGACTTAGTAACTCGTGAGCACGACTTAGTATCTCGTGCTCACGACTTAGTATCTCGTGAGCACGAGATAATTAGCCAATCAGAATACACTTTACACACGTGGAGTTATATAGGGAAAACTTAAAATATCTTCTTGTCCCAAACCATATGGCCCAGAGTTTTGATATTTGGTATATAGCATCACCTAGTGGACCTCTACAAAGATTGTTCAAGTTATGGCCCTGGGGTCAAAAATGGCCCTGGCCCGGGGGTCACATGTTTTACATTGAGTTATATAGGGAAAACTTAAAAAATCTTCTTGTCCCAACCCATAAGGCCCAGAGTTTTGATATTTGGTATGTAGCATTACCAAGTGGACCTCTACAAAGATTGTTCAAATGTTGGCCCTGGGGTCAAAAATGACCCGGCCCCGGGGGTCACATGTTTTACATGGAGTTATATAGGGAAAACTTTAAAATCTTCTTGTCCCAAACCATAAGGCCCAGAGTTTTGATATTTGGTATGTAGCATTACCAAGTGGACCTCTACAAAGATTGTTCAAATGTTGGCCCTGGGGTCAAAAATGACCGGCCCCGGGGGTCACATGTTTTACATGGAGTTATATAGGGAAAACTTAAAAATCTTCTTGTCCCAAACTGTAAGGCCCAGATATTTGGTTTGTAGCATATCCTAGAGTACCTCTACCAAGATTACTCAAATTATGGCCCTGGGGTCAAAAACTACTCAAACTTTTCAGCTTTGCTGAACAAGATGGTCACTACAGCTAAAATAGTAACTTTTAATGAAATCAGAACATGGATTCAGGTGAGCGATTCAGGGCCATCATGGCCCTCTTGTAGCTTTGTGCCATTAATACATTCACTAATCTTTTTCTGGAACATCTGTGTGCATCTGTTATGAAATAATTTTCATTAGTTTCTCTATACAAATTTACACTGTCTAAACCATTGCTAGCTATAGTACATTCACATTCATGTTGGAAACAACTGGGGTTGGGGGGTTTGAGGGTGTGGGGGAGGGGTTCTTATGTTGCAGACATAACATTTTGTAAATGTGTTTTTTTGTTTCATTTCTTTTAACCTCAATACTTAAACTTGGATCACCATTAGATTATTATGGCAGATTATTATGCAAATGTACTGCTAGTTAAGTCCAGAGTTTTTTTATTAATTGGTTTACGGGAGATTTTGATAAAAATGAGATAAAATTTTGATAAACATTATTTTTAAAACATTATCGACAGCAAATGAGGGGGAAAAAATAAAAAATAAAAATCGCGATTTCAAATTTTATTTTTATTTGGGTTTTCAAAATTTAGGAGCAGCGTTCCCGTAAACAAATTAATAAAAAAAACTCTGGCCTAACTGTATAAGCCACAGTATGCACAACCTGGTGTTTTCATTCAGGTTTTCATTTGGCGAATTCGACTGGGACTTTTTGTTGAGCACGACAGCTTCGTTGAGCATATTTTTTGTTCGACTTGTAGTATGACGTCACACCGTTGAGTACGAAACTCAACGCTGGTGGACCTCTGAAAAGTAAGCTGCTCAACGGAAAGTCGCCAGTCGAATACGCCTAATAGGCATAGAAATAAGGCATTTCTTATCCAAGAATCTGAATACAAATGAGCTGCATCTTGCGAAAAGGGGTCTTCATGCATCTGCGTAGTGTTGTCTTGGATCAGCATGTGCAGTCCACACAGGCTAATCCGGGACGACACTTTACGCAGAGGCGCTAATACCATTTTTACCAAGATGCGGTTCAATTATATGACATGAACATTCACGCAGTTTGATCTGAATCTACAGTGTGTGTTAATCACGTATCAAACCTTCCGAGAAGCTACTGGCTACTGTGTAGATACAGATCAGACTGAATGAACGTGTAGGCTGTTGGTGATTTTCTGTTTCTAGAAGGTCTACTCTAAGAATATATATATATATACTGGAAGCGGAAAGTGTCGTACCAAATTAGCCTTTGCGGACTGCACAGGCTGATCAGGGACGACACTCTACGCAAAGGCATTTATACACCTTAATTATCTCGTGCTCACGACTTAGTATCTCGTGCTCACGACTTAGTAGCTCGTGAGCACGACTTAGTAACTCGTGCGCACGACTTAGTAACTCGTGCTCACGACTTAGTATCTCGTGCGCACGAGTTAGTAAGTCGTGCTCACGAATTAGTATCTCGTGAGCACGACTTAGTATCTCGTGAGCACGACTTAGTAACTCGTGCGCACGACTTAGTAACTCGTGCTCACGACTTAGTATCTCGTGCGCACGAGTTAGTAAGTCGTGCTCACCGTAGTAATGTCATGTTCTTAAACGTATTTTAAAGTCGTCCCCATTCCATATCAAATTTATGGAATTGTTTTAGAATTATTTTTAATGTTTACTCCTCAAAAGTAAATAATTCATAACTCGTTCGAAGAACATAAACTTTGATGTAAAGTTATCCCACTAGTAGATTTCGGAAAATATATAATGCAGTATTACACTCCCAACCAGTAAATAATGTGATAAAGTTATTTACAAAACCCTTGATACATAACACTTGTTTCATTCAAATGGTATGGATCAATTATTTGAAAGATATTGTTTTGAATGCAGCGTTGGATGTTTTAATGTGTAACTAAACGCCTTGCTTTACAAATAACTACTACAATCAGTTATTTGATCGTATTCACCTGTCTAGTTAGTTTAAACATTTTTCATTGGTGCTATTTATCACGTCTACATTGGGTTAATAATACAATAAACGCGTCTAGCTCAATCCATTGTCAACACCACCTTGTCCTTAACAATATATAAATAGATACCTTAACAATAAATATATATTTACAGCGTACTTCAATTTCATTTATTTTATTTCATACTAACACACGTTGTAATTAGTAGAACAGACATATTTACTGCGTTATTTCATACTGATAAACGCTTTTTTTAGTAGAACAGACAGCCTTACTGCGTCATTTTATACTAATAAACGTTTTCTTTAGTGGACAGACATGTTTACTGCGTTATTTCATTCTAATAAACGTTTTCATAAGTGGATTTATTACGTATTAATTTTATTTCATTAAGATTTACTGCGTTATTTTATACAGATAAACATTTTCCTTAATAGAACAGATATGATTATTGCGTTTATTTTATTCATATTATCAACGTTTATTTAAGTAGAACATACAGGTTTAGTGCGTTTTGTTTATTGCATACTGATCAACGTTTATCGTAGTAGAACAGACAGGATTACTGCGTTTATTTTATTTCATACTGATCAACGTTTATCCTAGTAGAACAGACAGGTTTAGTGCGTTTTGTTTATTTCATACTGATCAACGTTTATCTTAGTAGAACATACAGGTTTAGTGCGTTTTGTTTATTTCATACTGATCAACGTTTATCGTAGTAGAACAGACAGGTTTAGTGCGTTTATTTTATTTCATACTGATCAACGTTTTCCTTAGTAGAACAGACAGGATTACTGCATTTAGTTTATTCCATACGAATAAACATTTTACTTAGTAGAACAGACAGCATTACTGCGTTTATATTATTTCATACTAATAAACATTTTCCTTAATAGAAAAGACAGGATTACTGCGTTTATTTTATTTCATACTGATCAAAGTTTTCCTTAGTAGAACAGACAGGATTACTGCGTTTAGTTTATTCCATACGGATAAACATTTTACTTAGTAGAACATACAGGTTTAGTGCGTTTTTTTTAATTTCATACTGATCAACATTTTCCTTAATAGAAAAGACAGGATTACTGCGTTTATTTTATTTCACATTACTGCGTTTATTTTATTTCATTCTGATAAACGTTTTCCTTAGTAGAACAGACAGATTACTGCGTTTATTTCTGTTTTCATACTGAAAAACGTTTTCCTTAATAGAACAGACATGATTACTGCATTTATTATATTTCATACTGATCAACGTTTACCTTAGTAGAACATACAGGTTTAGTGCGTTTTGTTTATTTCATACTGATCAACATTTTCCTTAATAGAAAAGACAGGATTACTGCGTTTAGTTTATTTCATACTGATTATTTCACATTAATAAACGTTTTCCTTAGTAGAACAGCCAGGTTTACTGCGTTTATTTTATTTCATACTGATCAACGTGTTGCTTAGTAGAACAGACAGGATAACAGCGTTTAGTTTATTTCATACTGATAAACGTTTTCCATTATTAAAATAAACAGGATAACTGCGTTTATTTTATTTCACACTAATACACATTTTCCTTAGTAGAAGAGCCAGCTTTACTGCGTTTATTTTATTTCATTCTGATACACGTTTTCCTTAGTAGTACAGACAGGTTTACAGCGTTGATTTTATTTCATACTGATAAACGTTTTCATTAGTAAAACGTCCAGGTTTACTGCATTTATTAATTTTATACTAATAAATGTTTGCCTTAGTAGAAAAGCCAGATTTTCTTGCTTTTTGTTTTAGTTCAATGATTCTGATAAACATTTTCTTAGTAGAACAGCCAGGTTTGATGCGTTTATTTTATTTCATACTAACACACGTTTTAATTAGTAGAACAGACAAATTTACTGCGTTATTTCATACTGATAAACACTTTCATTAGAAGAAAATAACAGCTTTACTGCATCATTCTATCTTATTACCTGATCTCCTATATAAATGCTATATCGTCATGTCTTGCTAATTCACTAAGGAAAAGACTGTACAGGCAGGATTACTGTGTTTGTTTTATTTCATACTGGTAAACGTTTTCTTTATTAGAACAGCCAGGATGGTTGCTTACTGCGTTTATTTAACTTCATACTGATGAACGTTTTCCTTATTAAAACGTCAGGTTTACTGCGTTTGTTTTATTTCATGCTGATACACGCTTTCCTTAGTAGAACAGAAAGTTTTTACTGCCTTTAATTTATTTCATTCTGATAAACGTTTTCCGTAGTAGAACATGCAGGTGTACTGCGTTTATTTTATTTTATTCTGATAAATGTTTTCCTTAGTAGAATAGAAATGTTTACTGCCTTTCTTTCATTCTGATAAATGTTTTAATTAGTTGAACAGCCAGGATGTTTACAGCGTTTATTTGATTTCATACTGATGAACGTATTTCTTAGAAGAACAGCCAGATTACTGCGTTTATTTTATTTCATACTGATACACGTTTTACTTAGCAGAACAGAAAGGTTTATTGCGTTTATTTTATTTCACTCTGATAAATGTTTTTCTTAGTAGAACAGCCAGGTTTACTGCCTTTTTTCCATTCTGATAATCGTATTCCTTAGTAGAACAGACAATGTCGCAAGATGACCATAGTGGTTGGGGCTAACTCAGGAACGAATCAATGACGGTGAATGCATTAACATAAGTTTAATGTAACTTTTAAAATATGTTAAATATATATACAATTATCAAGAAAAACAAGCGAATACACAGATGAAATATGAAAAAGACTGTTCTCATGAACGTGTAAGACGTTCGTAGTATTATCACAAATACTGAATGTGTCGACTGACTATATATGACACTAAAGTGTTGTTAAATTTATAACAATGTTGATGTGCACAATAATTATGGTCTAGCGCGATGAAGGTGATGCGCGAGAGCTCATGAAGATGATGATGCGCGAATCTAATGGGTGAGTGTCATCAAATGCCTTCTATAAGGGTTGATGGCGCGATAAATATGACAATTAACCTCCACCGAGGTTGTGAATGACGTTCCTGCAGTGAGGACTGATAACTGGCCCACCTCGTGTCCCGGGGGTTGTTGATTCTATAACCTGGCCATGTTGCACAGGTACAGGGACCGTCTCCACCGCTCGTAACGTTATGCGTTGATTCATGTGTCGAATCACCTAGAGGGCTTACACACCCTAAATGCTTAGCTCCTCTCCAGGAGGCTTAGGCACATATTGCCTGTGAATTTCGCCGTTTCCAACTTCTGCCCAAAAAAGCAACTTTCAATCAATCCCGGCCAGGACTGGAGAACAATGCATTTTATAACCAACGTACCGCCGAAAAGATTATTTCCTACTTTCATTCCGTGATACACATGACTAAATGCGCAGTATTAAAATTCTACACGAAAGGACCGTTACACAATTTTGCCCTTGAGAGAGATAGATTGTAAAACACCTATACTTTTACATGCATTGACGCACATATACACTTATTGAACGGCCCTGCCGTACGCCCTCTAGAGGCGCTATAAAACTGCACGCTTTTCCGCGATACATGAATATATCATGCAACTGGTGAATGTTTTTCAACTGAACAATGGATTAGCATGTGACTGACAGATGTCTCCAAGTGCTTACAAGAGCTATGTACGACCAATACGCTCTACTCGATATTATTTTGTGACAGGTTTCCCATTACATGGTCCGAGTATTAACTTTCCTACTGAAACCCTAATTTCGGCTAAAAACTTTCAACTGAAAACATTTAGTAGTTAATTTTAAACAAGTTATTGCATTTTATAGTAAGTTGCTTTTTAAACATGTTTTATTGTCGAAATATCGATTATAAAATCCTGCTGATATCAGCTTTCCCATTGCTTAATGGAATTAACGCGGGACCATGTAAGGTGCGTTTATTTTATTTCATTCTGATAAGCGTTTCTTTAGTATAACCGACAGATTCCTTTTTCATAATGATAAATGTTTTCCTTAGTAGAACAGACAGGATTAGTGCGTTTAGTTTATTTCATACAGATAATCATTTTCCTTAGTAGAACAGACAGAATATTGCGTTTATTTTATTTCTTACGGATAAACGTTTTCCTTGGTAGAACAAACAGGATTACTGCTTTTAGTTTATTTCATACGGATAAACAATCTCCTTAGTAGAAAATCCAGGTTTACTGCCTTTATTTTATTTTCATTCTGATTATCTTTTTCTTTAATAGTACAGACAGGTTTACTGCGTTTAGTTTATTTCTTACTAATAAACGTTTTCCTTATTAGAACAGCCAGGTTTCCTGCGTTTATTTTATTTCATTCTGATAACCGTTTCCTTAGTAAAACACACAGGATAAGTGCGTTTATTTTATTTAATACTGATAAACCGTCGTTGTCCTTAGTAGAAAAGACAGGATTACTGCGTTTATTCTATTTCACTCTTATAAACGTTTTCCTCAGTAGAACAGCCAGCTTTTCTGCGTTTATTTTATTTCATTCTGATTCACGTTTTCCTAAGCAAAACAGACAGGTTTACAGCGTTGATTTTATATCATACTGATAAACGTTTTCCTTAGTAAAATGTCCAGGTTTACTGCGTTTATTTTATTTCATACTAATAAATGTTTGACTTAGTTGAACAGCCAGGTTTACTTGCGTTTTATTTTAGTTCATTCTGATAAACGTTTTCTTAGTAGAACAGCCATGTTCAATGCGTTTGTTTTATTTTATACAAACACACGTTTTAGTTAGTAAAACAGACCGATTACTGCGTTATGTCATACTGATAAACATTTTACTTAGTAGTACAGATAGCTTTACTACGTCATCTTATAGTAATAAACGTTTTCCTTAATAATTATATCAATTAGGTTTACTGCGTTTGTTTTATTTCTTACTTATGAACGTTTTCTTTATTAGAACAGCTAGGTTGTTCATTGCGTTTATTTTATTTTTATACTAATGAACGTTTTCCTTAGAAGAACAGGCAGGATTACTGCGTTTACCTTATTTCATACTGATACACGTTTCCCTTAGTAGAACAGACAGGTTTACTGCGTTTAGTTCTTTTCATACGGAGAAACGTTTGCCTTAGTAGAACAGACAGGATTACTGCGTTTAATTTATTCCATACGGATTAACCTTTTACTTTGTAGAACAGACAAGATTACTGAGTTTATGTTATTTCATACAGATAAATGTTTTCCTTAGAAACGACAGGACATAGTGATAAACGTTTTCCTTATTAGAACAGCCAGTTTTTTTACTGCGTTTATTTTATTTTATACTAATGAACGATTTCCTTATTAGAACAGCCAGGTTGTTTACTCAATTTATTCTATTTGATACTATGAATGTTTTACAGGCAGGATTACTGCGTTTTTTTTTATTTCATACTGATACACGTTTTCCTTAGTAGAACACAAAGTTGTACTGCCTTTATTTTTTTCATTCCGATAAACGTTTTCCTTAGTAGGACATGCAAGTGTACTGCGTTTAATTTAGTTTAGTTTATTCTGTTAAATGTTTTCCTTAGAAGAACAGAAAGTTTTACTCCCTTTATTTCATACTGATAAACGTTTTCGTCATAAAAACAGCGAGGTTGTTTATTGCGTTTATTTTATTTCATACTGATGAACCTATTTCTTAGAAGAACAGTCAGGATTACTGAGTTTATTTTATTGTATACTGATACACGTTTTCCTTAGTAGAACAAAACTGTTTACTGCCTTTGATAAACGTTTTCCTTAGTAGAACAGAAAGATTTATTGCGTTTATTTTATTTTCATTCTGAAAACTGTTTACCTTAGTTGAACAGTTATGTTTACAGCGTTATTTTATTTCATACTGATGAATGTATTTCTTATAAGAACAGCCAGTATTGCTGCGTTTATGCTGTTTCTTACTGATAGATGTTTTCATTAGTAGAAAGAACGGTTTATTGACTTTATTTTATTTCATACTGATAAACGTTTTTTGCATTAGAACAGCCAGGTTGTTTACTGCATTTATTTTATTTCATACTGATGAACGTATTTCTTAGAAGAACAGCCAGTATTACTGCGTTTATGCTGTTTCTTACTGATAGATGTTTTCCTTAGTAGAAAGAACGGTTTATTGACTTTATTTTATTTCATACTGATAAACGTTTTCCTTAGTAGAACAGAAAGATTTATGGCGTTTATTTTATTCCATTCTGATAAATGTTTTCCTTAGTTAAACAGTTAGGTTTACTGCGTTTATTTTATTTCATACCGATGAACACATTTCTTAGAAAAACAGCCAGGATCTTGTTTTGTCGTGCCCTCATTGGTTTATTCTCTTGTTGCTCTGGCTTCTACCTTCTCTGTTGCTTTCTAGGCTATTGTTTTTTTATATTTATATATAGACGAGCATCTTAGCGTTTTACTTATATTGCCTATTAATGCTGCCTTGTTTGTTAGAGAATAGTTTATTGAGCGGAATTCTTTATTTACATTGTCCCGATTTATTGACAGTAGGGTAAGTGTGAGATTTGGTGCACCCTAGATCCTGGTTTAAACCCCCAGTGGCCTTTTCTGCCACTGACCGTTGCAAGGCGGTACCCCTATTGTCAACCCTTTTGTGTTTGTGATATCTTATTTGGCCTTTTATTCATCTTTCAATTTTCTTTGTTTCTGTGTGTGTTTGTGGTTGACTGTCGTCCTTGAATGCTGATCTTCCCGTTCGATTTTCATATCTATATTTAATGCGTTTATATCATTTCATACTGATACACGTTTTACTTAGTAAAACAGAAACGTTTACTGCCTTTATTTTATTTCATTCTGATAAACGTTTTCCTTAGTAGAACATAAAAGTTTATTGCGTTTATTTTATTTCATTCTGATAAATGTTTTCCTTAGTAGAACAGACAGGATTGCTGCTTTTTTATATTTTAGGTGAAGATGCCATTCGCAGTATTCTAAGCCAAAGTGGACTGGACAGTGATACAACAGACAAGTATTCACTTATATTCAAAGAAAATATGGTAAATAAATATATTTTTGTTCTTATTTAAACTAGTTTTATTTGATGTTGTTTAAATGTTTGAATTTTAAACACCGTCATCACGATACGAAAATAGTATGGAAAGTGATGTTGATGTCTTGAAGTTAACATGTTTACATTTTAACGGACAGACACGACATATTCACGACATTTAATCTACTTAATCTGCCTTCAGTGGCCTCAACCTTTGATTTTATCGAAATATATTTGATTTGATATGCATAATGTATCGTTTGTATATTTTTGCGGGGTTTACATATGTGTGTAAGACGAAAAATATCTATTAGTACGAACGCAGCTCCTGACCGAAACTATAAGACCCCATTCTTTGTGACGTCATAATTTATTCATCTCAAAAACCGCGCCATTGTTCAGTTATACGTTCACTGTTTAGCGTTCTTAATTAGAGTAAATTATTAGCAAGAATAATTGCAGTATCTTAAATTGTTCATGCTTATGATGGAGCGGGTCATTGGAATAGGGCCCGTGTCATCGAATTCTAAGATCGCTTTCATTACGATAAGAAGGATAAAAAACAGAAAGCGACGAGAAGAGACAGTGTTATATAACACTTATCTCTCTTTCTATATACATCCGTCGAAATGAAAGCATTTGGTTTAGACGTAGCGGAATCTAAATTGGTAAAGTGGTGGAGGGCATATAATCCTTAAATAACACAAAATTGCTTTTGGTCTAAAAAAACCCGTATAATCAACGTTTCTGCTACATGCGTATTTATTTAGAATGTAGAAGCAAGCAGATTTCAAGTCAAAATGATACTGGGTTAATCGAACCGGCGGGATTATATTGATGATTCATCCCACTTCAAGAATCCATGTGTCTCTTTAAAGAATGCATTATATTTAAAAAAAAAACATTCGTGAATGTATTGTCTAGGCGATATATATTAAAGGGACATACAGCTATCTTGATTTTAAAAAAAAACGCGGCGTTACGGTAAATATTCTACATAACTTTCATTTATTCAATCATTAATATTAATTATAGAAATAGTATAAAGAAAATTGTTTTTGCATATTAGTAACTGTTGATAATAATGCACCAATAATATATGTAAACTTATGGTAGGATAAGATGAAAAAACGAAAACTCTAAATAATATTATTATTATTCTAATTACAGGAATATGCAAGCATGATACTGAATAATAAATCGAGATTATTTAGAGTTTTCGTGTAAATAAGAAATCACGGCATGAACTAATCTCTAACCATCAAGGCAGCATCAATAGGCAATATAAGTAAAACACAATTATGCTCGTGTAAATATAATACAAAAAAAAAACAATAGCCTAGAAAGACACAATGAAGGTACTCAATAACTTGGCAGAAGCCAGAGCAACAAGAGAATAAACCATTAAGGGCACGACAAGAAAGGTCATAGACAAACATCAAACGCCACCGTCCTAATGGGCTTTAGGTATGCGTCATCATAGGGTCCACAGCCTGTCCGGTCATCGTACAATTAAAGAGGAAAGCATAGTGGCGAACTGTAAAAGCATCCACCACCAAGCATGCAGTACGTTGCAAAATGATAGGGTCATAACCTCTTTTGATAAACTGTTTAAAAAGTTTAATAAAGATAGTATGAAAGTGATCATGACCTAGAATCTTACGAAGTTTATAAATCACATCAACATAGAAGTCAGGTGGTGATAGTCCTTGTCGCAGACTTTTATATTTGGAAAGAAGATCAGGGTTACGATAATAAAATTTTGCAAAGGTTTTATGAAGTTTATGGTAACGGTAACCCTGATTGAGTAACTTTTTAGTTATACAAAGATTACGAATTTTAAAGTCCTCGACTCGAGTACAAGCTCTAGAAAAACGAATAAGTTGAGACACATATACCCCATAAGAAGTTGCTCGGGGAACATCCCCATCCAAGTGGGGATAATTAACAATGTCAAAATTAAAATCATCTCTCTTGTCATAGATTTTGCTAATTATTTTACCATTTTCAATCGAGAGATCTAAATCAAGAAAAGAAGCGTTATTATCAGATATATTAGCTTTGTAAAGCTGAAGTTCTTTAGGATAAATATAATTAACCATAGTTGGAAAGAAAGGGTTGTCAATGTTCAATATGTCATCCAGATACCGAGAGGTGTCATTAAGGCTTTAATAGCATCTGCCTGGGTATCTGGTGAAAGACTCAACATGAAATCTCTTTCATAGTAAAATAAAAACAAATCTGCGACATTGGTGCACAGTTCGTACCCATAGGGATACCAACAATTTGTCTATAAACGGTGGTTTTATACCTGGGGAAAATATTATCTAATAGGAAGATGAGTGCTTCACAAACTTCATAGCAAGTCCACATAGTATAATTGTCTAAACTGCCGTTAGTAAAACACGCTTTAATATTATTACATGCCAAAAATGTAGTATTTTCTCCAGCGAATGTTTTTTGAATAAGAGAAATTAGCTTGTCTTTGATAAGGTGATGTGGTAAGGTTAGATCATGGCGGGGATTTCTTTATTTACACTGTCCTGTAGGGTAAGTGTGAGGTTTGGTGCACCCTAGAAACGGTTTAAGCCCCCAGTGGCCTACTTTGCCACTGACCGTTCCAAAAGAAATATAAAAAGATCGGACAGGGAAAGTAGCATTCAAGTAGGACAGTAAACCACAAAACACAGAAACAAACACGCAAACAGACAAACAAGAAGGGAAAAGCAATAATAAATGCAAACGACATCACAAACACAAAAAGGGTTAACAATAGGGCTACCGCCTTGGTACGGTCAGTGGCAAAGTAGGCCACTGGGGGTTTAAACCGGTTCTAGGGTGCACCAAACCTCACACTTACCCTACTGTCATCCCATTAAAACAGGAAGGCGGTAGCCCTATTGTCAACCCTTTTGTGTTTGTGATGTCGTTTGCATTTTTTATTACTTTTGCCTTTTCGTTTGTCTGTTTGCGTGTTTGTTTTTGTGTTTTGTGGTTGACTGTCGTCCTTGAATGCTGCTTTCCCTGTCCCATATTTTTATCCTTTTTTTGTATATAGTGTAAAGACGTCATAAGTGCTTATTGGAGAAACTTGACCTTTATTGAACATTTTATTAAGAACGTCTCCTGAATTTTTTATAGACCAAAATAAATTAAGCCATAAGTTTTATCACAGTATAGTTTATCGTGATCTTTAACGGCAGTAAGACAAGAAGTTAAAAGTTTGGAGATGTTTGGAGAATTCGAAATAAAGCGAGCCTTATACGGATTGTTATGCAATTTAGGAATCCAGTACATAGTAGGCAGTTTATTTTGCTTATCGTTTACACTAGCGTTGAAAGTAGTCCACCGAGTGATATGTGCGGAAACAACATCATCCTCCGTAGAATTAACTGGAGTATACGAATTGGTGCTGCCGAGTTAAAGAGATAAAACATTGACGTAATGTAGGCGTCAAACAATAATTACATTATAAGCTGCTTTATCTGCAGGAACTAAAACAAATTTATTATGAAATTCCTGAATTCCCGATTTTAAATTACGAAAGGAAAACCTAGGTATCGGAGGAAGTAAAAAGGGGTTAGCATTATGAAAGTCAATACGTGTATCTATAATATTAAGAATTGACAATTATCGATCTTTTAGTAGATTTGATTGTAAATAGTCCCATAAGCAATTTGTCTGTATCGATAAAACAATAATAAGCTCCGCCCACGGCAAATCTTTATTTGCTTAAACGAAATATGCCGTATCCACGTAATGTGTAAGCACTTATCGACATCTGTCAGTCACATGCTAATACATTGTTCAGTTGAAACAAATTCACCAGTTGCATGATATATTCATGTATCACGGAAAAGCGTGTAATTTTATAGCGCCGGTAGAGTGAGTTCGGCAGGACCGTTCAATAAGTTTATTTGTGCGTTAATGCATGTAAAATGATAGGTATTTTACAATCTATCTATCTAAAGGGCAAAATTGTGTAAGGGTCCTTTCGTGTAGAATTTTAATACTGCGCATTTAGCCACGTGTCTCACGGAATGAACGTGGGAAATAATGTTTCGGGCGTTCGTTATAAAATGCATTGTTCTCCAGTCCTGGCCGGGATTGATTGACATTTGCTTTGTTTGGGCAGAAGATGGAAACGGCGAAATTCACAGGCAATATGTGGTCAGTATTTATTTTATGAAATTGTATCGTACATTTGTATTCAGTGGGCGTCGTCATCTTATTTGGCGATGTTACTACATCTGGTTAGCTTTTATGTTTCTCAAACATTAACTTGATACACTAACATATCTTTCAGAAGTTAATTTTATTAGATATAATTATTGTAGTCGATCATTAATTGAACGATATTGATTTGATAACGTTGCATAGTAAGTGCATTAGTTAACATTAATAGGAGAGGCATGTGTAAATGCTTATGTGCATAACTCAATACATTTATAGAGGATCTTAAACGAGTTCCCATTTCATATAAGATTTATGAAACGAGTTATGAATTATTTATTTATTTATTTATGACGTCAGACACACTTTAGCGCCAAAACGTATTAAAATAAGAGACGTCGTAACGTCGCGTCTCACACATAACGTTGCGTATAAAAGAGTTCGTGTTTTACCTCTTTACAAAATAGTAGTTTACGCCAACTTTTTAACAAACCAACAACAATGTTTTGTATAACGTGCAGTATGTTTTATAAGCTGTTACAAATAATAAGTTTATGACTCAGATCTGGGTAATTTGTAATAAATAAAATAGTTTCAGTTAATAAACTTGCGGTAGTGTTACAGGTTAATTCGTCCAATCAAAATCGTTCCTGGTTGTATTACACGTGTGTCATACAATAGAATATTAAATGGGTGTTCGACACTGCTAACAAGGGACGTTATGTGACAAAATACAATATTAAATTGATAATGTTGTATATTAGATGCATTGGTTAACGTGGTTTAACGGTGATGTGCTTTACTTGTATATATGTCGATGAGTATAAATGGTATTATAGAATACGTATACATTGCTACACATCATTATTAGAGCGTGGCTCACATATATTTACTAGAAATGATTTGTTTGTGTACTGATAATTGTATAAAATTGTTGTGTTAATGAACCGACATCTAAAAGTGTGTATTATTACAGCCTAAGCCTCCTCCCGGAGTGTAGCTAAGCCTTTAGGGTGTGTAGGCCCTCTAGGTGATTCGACACATGAATCAACGCATAACGTAACGAGCGGTGGAGACGGTCCCCGTATCTGGACAACATGGCCAGGTTATAGAATCAACAACCCCCGGGACACGAGGTGGGCCCGTTATCAGTCCTCTCTGCAGGAACGTCATTCACAACCTCGGTGGAGGTTAATTGTAATATCTATCGCGTCATCAACCCTTATAGAAGGCATTTGATGACAATCACCAATTGGATTCACGCATCATCATCTTCATGAGCTCTCGACAATAATTCTTGTGCACATCAACATTGTTATAACATTAACAACACTTAATGTTATATATAGTCAGTCGACATATTCAGTATTTGTGATAATACTACGAACGTCTTAAACGTTCATGAGAACAGTTTTTTTCATATTTCATCTGTGTATTCGCTTGTTTTTCTTGATAATTGTATATATTTAACATATTTTAAAAATTGCATTAAACTTATGCAAATGCATTCACCGTCATTGATTCTTTCCTGAGTTAGCCCCAACCACTAGGGTCATCTTGCGACACAGTTGATGCATTGGATTTATGACAGAATATCCCTCTATTTCTTAACATATCATTGTTTATTTGTTTATATCTTATGATCAGTATAATAGACAATGTAAGATAGTAAAGCTCTTTTGACTCTTATATGGCTGACATGACCTGTCAACCGACTTTTGCATGTTTAGTATTTTATACTGCGCTTTTGTTTCAATTCAAATCATCCATGATAATTTATATTCAGCTTGCTACTTTTAAGAGGACAAAAGACAACGTTGTTCTTGTAAGGTTTCGTCACATATATATATAATCAAATTGATTTTGACCGTTCAAAGATGGTAGCCCTATTGTCAACTCTTTTGTGTTTGTGATGTCGTTTGCATTTTTATTACTTTTGCCTTCTCGTTTGACTGTTGTTTTTTTGTGTTTGGTGGTTGACTGTCGTCCTTGAATGCTGCTTTCCCTGTCCGATGTTTTTATCTTTCTTTGTATTATGATCAATTAAGTCAGGAGCACTTTAAATCTTTTAAAAGTAATTAGGGAAAAAATCTATAGAAATGACCCGTTTTAATTTATATTTTTAATAAAACAGAAGTCTGTATATATGCCAGTAGGCTTAAAGACAAATGTTAAAGAGTCCATGTGTCTCTATGAGTAGTGGAACAATTACAACATTATGTTATACATGTTTTATTTAATGAGAAAGCTTATTTGAAACTAGTCAATGATCCATGTTTAACGTATTCCGTCAATAATATTAAGTGTCTTTCTCCACTACACACCAATATTACTTCACTTGTATAACAATCAGAAATTATATTTCCATGGTCATGTTTAGCAAGGAAAATAAAATACTATATTGCCATGTATTCAGGGGAGATAACATGAATAGCATCACTGTTTAGCTTTACAACAGTTATTTGTACACTTCTAGATGTATGTTGTGTATGAATAGCTTTTCATGTTTAACCTATGTTTAACTCTATGAAAAACAAATAAAGTGAAATTATAAAATGGAGAACAATAGTGTGTATTAATGGATTAAATGGAGAACTTATATATAAAGTGGTAATCTTATGAATAAAAAAATAACAGATGTGGAATTAATTCATCAAATCAACTTAGATATGTCTTGAAATCAGGTCCACCATATGTTTTATTTTGTTAGAAACTGGGACAATACATCGCTGGCCATGAAATACCGCATTGAAGGTTCAATCAAATCGATACTGCAATATCTTTTGTATTTTATTGTGTCGACGATTTCCAAATTTTTCCTTTCATCATTTTTTATATATCACAGTAGCATTGCCTGTGCAGTGTGGCGGCAGTAAAACGTTTTCCTGTGCTTGCAATCAGAACTGTTATTCATTCCTATCTTTGAGATCGCTGAGCCCGATATTTACAGACATCGGTGGTACATTCGCAAAAACTTTTGGTCTTATAAGGATTTATGTAGAAGTCATCATACGGTCCACAATCTGTCCGGTCATCGCACAATCAAAGAGGAAAGCATAGTTGCGAACTGTAAATGGGCCTACCACTAAACATGCAGTGCGTTGCAAATAATAGGGCATAACCCCTTTTGATAAAATGTTTAACAAGTTTAATAAAGATTGTATGAAAGTGATTATGCCCAAGGATATTACGAAGTTTGTAATTCACATCACCATAGAACTGAGATTGTGATAGTCCTTGTCGCAGAAGAGTTCTTAGATTACTTTTATATTTTAAAAGTATACCAGGGTTACGTTATTACAATTTTGCAATTTTTTTTCGAAGTTTATGGTAACAGTAGCCCTGCAGGAGTAGCTTTTTAGTCATACAAATATATTACGTATATTAAAGTCCTCAACACGACTACAAGCTCTAAAGAAATGCATAAATTGAGAAGCATAGACCCCATAAGAAGTTGATCGCGGAACATTCCCATCTAAATGGGGATAATTAACAATATCAAAATTATAATCACCTCTCTTGTCATAGATTTTACTAATTATTTCTCCGTTTTCCATTAGATGTTTCTCTATCTAAAGTTTAATAAGTTCAATAAGCTTGTGTTTGATAAGGTGATGTAGTAAGGTTGAATAGAGTGTAGAGAAGTCATAAGTACTTATAGATGGAACTTGACGTTTTTTTCAAGAACGTCTCCGGAATGAATTTGTAATAGAACGGACTAAATTAATCCCAGAGTTTTCACAAGTTTTAGACCAATACTGATTATCGTTATCTTTAACGGCAGTAACACAAGAAGTTAACAGTTTGGAGATATTTGTGATGGTTGAGGCACTAGAATTCGAAATAAATCGGGATTTATATGGATTCTTGAAAGAAGTATACGAGTGATATGTATGGAAACAACATCATCCTCAGTAGATTGAGCTGGGGTATTAGTGCTACTGAGTTCCAGAGATAAAACATTGACGTAATGTAGGCGTCAAACAATAATTACATTATTAGCTGCTTTATCAGCAAGAACTATAACACTTGTATTATGAAATTATTGTATTACAAATTTTAAATAACGAAACGAAAACCTAGGTCTCGGAGGAAGTAAAGTGAGGTTATCACATTTAAACACCCAGCGGCCTTTCTTGCCACTGACCTTTCGAAGGCGGTAGCCCTATTATCAACCCATTTTGTGTTTGTCACGTCATTTGCCTTTTTTGATTGCCATTCATTTTTGTCCTTCTACGTGTTTATGGGTTTACTGTGTTCTCTATGACACCATTTTATACTAAAACCCTCAATGGATTGGGCGATCTGAGCATAACAATCAGTATTTGAAGGTAATCCATACTTAAGACCTTTAGAAAACGGATACCGAATATGTTTTTCTCGCATACCGGACAAGGATATCCGGCATTTTACCGGGGTTAGATATTTCCATCTCACCCTAGGGTCGAGATCAAATTCACGCGCGCCAATATCCGGTATACAGGAAAACATGCAAAACGTTAGTAGCTGGCGGCCTCGACGCACAACATGTCTCTGATATGCATCAAAAAGAATCTATCAAGGGTATTCGGTTCAGAAAGGGAATTCCAACCCTCGGTATAAGTGTTTTAATCGGAACACTTATACCTCGGGTTGGAATTCCCTATCTTCACCGGATACCCAAAAAGATTCTAATAATCTACAATATCAAAATTACCAGTAATGACATGACCTGCTGGAGCATAGCACAAATTTGAAGTTTACACTCACATTCCTTCGGAGAGTTATTTACTATATCAAGGTCAGAAACTTTTGTTGTAGTTGAAAAAAATAATTATAATTGTTTTTGATATATTTATAACAAATTACAAAACTTTCTGAGTTTTCGAAATATCCTTATTAAGATATAGTATTTTTAGAAAATGCCTGACGTATGAAACGATTACAACCAAAACAAACAAATACACATACACAAGACTATGGCACGCCGTTTCCAAATAATAAGATAACCTATGTTATCAGTGGTGAATAATGAGGGCCTAGGTTCTCAACTTTGGTTCTAAGCGCAAAGTTCACAATACATCCGAGAACCTAGGGTTTTCGAAACGTGTAGATCATGTCACCAGACAAGGCAGGCTGTAACAGAACCTGTTTTAAACCCCCAGCGGCCGGTTTTTGCCACTGACCATTCCAAGGCGGTAGCCCTATTGTCAACCCTTCTGCGTTTGTGATGTCTTATTTGGACTTTTGTTTATCTTTAAGTTTGTTCCTTGTTTCTGTGTCTGTTTGCGGTTGACTGTCGTCCTTGAATGCTGCTTTTCCTTTTCGATTTTTATATCTATATTGTCACTGTATAATAAGAGTTACAATAATACATATTTTCACATGTTTTTTTAGGCTTATGGTATCGGTAGGCTTGCTGGATGAACATTGTATTAATACAAATATTTACGAATGTTTGACCACATGATCTTGCTATAGTTTGAACAAATTCAGTCAGGAAATAGTTAAAGCTACACAATCTCGATAAAATAATACAATTTCAAGTATTGTAAACATAAGAACGCATATAGATGAAGTTCTTTGCTGGATGTGTTGTCTACATTGCTTAGGCTGGTATATTGTCGTAGCGTATATAGAGGCATTTGCATAATAGGCGGGATAAACGCTTCGGTAACTTTGAATTGTACCACCAAACGATTACGGGTATATAAACCTAAAAGTTTATATAGCAATTTGCTCAGATATCCGATAACTGCAGACTGTTCAACTCGATGAGGATATTCAATGGCGTGCAATGTAACTATATACATGTTTGTAATGAACAAGTAAAATGCGTAAATACATCACTATGTAGAGAATTATAAACACTTACCCGCGTATTCCACATATGTTCCATATATTGTATATACTTATTTCCTATAATATTCTTGAAATAATCCAAAACCACACACATAGTATACATGTATACATATACAGAGAGCGTGTATCGGTAGCCAATAGTGTGTAACGTGAAATACATGCTCAAGTGTTGACTCGGGATAGGGAGAAATTATTGTTTACAATGAGACACTTGAAGGATATTGTTCCAATTAATTATATATATGGAATTTGTTTTTGTTGGAAAACGACCAGCAATTTTATTTCTAGCAAATCGTAGTTTTTAGGATGCGGGGAAGGGTATAAACATGAAGGTCGCCCATCCGTCTATCCTTCAGTTACACGTTTCAATTCCGGAGGGTCTTGGAAAAATAATAAAAGTCAATTCGTAAAAAAAAGAAGATCGTACTTGCGTGTTTGTGGGTGCGTGCGTAAGCCGTGCTTGCGTGCGTGCTATTATGCATATGTTCGTTATTATTTAAATCTGATGCATCTGAAAGGTATTTGAATACTACTTCTGCATAAAAAGTAAATTCATAAAAAAAAATGTTTTAAAAAGTGCTAAGGCCCGGGTTAGAACCCCGTCCGCAACGGAGAAAGCATACTAAGACAGGGCGTTAACCTACTGCACTACGGAGGCCGATTAACACTGTTGTATTAATTAGGTTACTTTACATAAATATGCTCAATCGCGAAGGACTCTGTGCTAATACCACGGTGGATAGACGTAACGGACCCTGGTTGCTCAAAACTGCGTTACCTTCATCCTGGTTGCACTTGTAACGGACCCTGGCTGGTAAAGACAGAGGGAAAATGGACACTGGAGTAAAAAAGTTCGAAAATCGTATGTATAAGAAAAAAACTTTATGCGACGGAACTTTTGAATATCATATCCTTCGAAATATATTTTCTTTATGTACAACAAATGCAGAATAATTCCTAACAAGATGCTCTTAACCGGTCGATACAAACTTGATGACTTTAAAAAGCCAAACTTCCATATGTCCTTTCTGACTGATTTAATGTGATCCCAAATTGGTTTGCAACTGCTGTTGTTTTTTATTAATAATAAAGATAACTGTTTAGCCTAAAAATCTGCAAATATTTACATCATGTCTAAATTTCAGAGCACCGGAGCCTGGTTGCTCTGTAAAAAATGCGTGAGATTCTGCATTACGTGGTCCGATTAACTTTCATACCCCATCCAACCCCTTCTCCAAGAGGCGAAAACAGGGTTGGCTGGGGTATGAAATAAAACCTTAATTTGGGCTTTAAAGGTTCGCATATTTTAAAATTAAAACATTTAATACATATTTTGAATAGGTTATCGCAATTTTTCAGTATTTTTTTTTTTAAATATGTTTTATTTTCGCAATATCCCTTATAAAATCCTGCTAATATAAGCTTTCCCATCGCTTCATGAAATTAAGGCGGGACCACATAAAGGGCAACAGACACAATTCGTATCATTGGCACCGGATCCTGGTTGATAGATTGTTTTCTATATACCTTCAGATTAAAGTGAAAACGACGATCGGGACTTTGGCTCCACCAAAACAAACAATAAAAAAACATCTGTTGGTTGCATGGCGTTTTAAGTCGTCTTCAGCACATTTTAGGTTATATATTATGGTCGATTTGTCCGTGGGGAAGGCAGACCACCGACATTTTCATAGGTAGGACAAGTACTGAATGCCTCATGAAATCTGGGAACGATCTGGATTCGTACCCACGACCGTAGCGGTGAACTTGAAACAGCGCCTCACCTCTGGACCACCGCTACTAAAATCATTCATGCGACAGCATGATGCAAAATAAAAAAGAACAGCCAAATATTGAATTATTGTATCGGTTATGAATGTAGAGGGTGTGATCTTGTTATAGTGATATAATCTGGTGGTGAGTTTGGCTAAATGCGTCTATGTCGTACAAAGTACAAGATTAATAAATGTACTCCGGACCTACGTTCGTGTATATACGTTTACGCCTTGAGATAATTCTCTCTTCATGACCCGTCTTCCGTCTAAAATAAACTATGGGCCCGCAGTAGACATAAACCAAACTTACTTTCCCCGCAGCGCGCTGCATGACGGTTTTTGTCGCCGTTTTACACGACAATGACCTCAAACAGTTTTTATATAAAATAAACGTTTATTCAAAAGGCATTATCTTAGAGCACACAGCTGTGTACACATTGCCTGCAAAAATCAAAAAATTAAAAAACAACACAATACATAAAAAAAAGTAAAAAAAAAAAAAAAAAAAAAAAAAAAAGGGTCGAGAGAATATAAGGATTCAGACTATATCATCAACATGTCAGCGTCATAAAATAGTGGGAAATACTCCCAAAAACAAACCACAGCGTATCTGGGAATAACACAAGTTCATGGAGTTTGCCCCGGGACCACACTAGCAACGCTCTAGCTAACCCCCTAACAGGTAACAGTTATTTGATCATAAATGATATTTAAAAACAAAATACATCAATGAATAAACAATCAAATATTACAAGTAATACTAATGCAGCAATGTAAACAACTAATGACGTAGACTATATACATGAGTGTGGGCATAATGTAGACATGTCGTATAGAGAGGCAACCGTTATTGTAGCCAACAAATAAGATTTTTTTTATTTAGATATTTTGTTTAAAATAACTCTTAATGTACATTTATTCACAAATTAATATAATTGCGTAAAGTAATACATTGAACACCTCCTATAGAAAAGCTTAGCTTTTCGTTTATAATCTCCGAATACTTACGGAAAATGTCAATTACAAGTTTTAAACTTTGAATTCGCAAGTTTTCATTATTTTATACATATAATGTAATTCTAGAGAAAGTTTTATTGAGAATGTTGCCACTTTTGTTTTTAAAAGCACTAGCGCATTTCGAGGGGAGCACCTTCATCGGAGTCATCCTATGATTTGAAAAGGTTATCACATAACATTTAACTGAATGTTGTTTAAGCGTTTATACATTCTATTGAATATTTATAGCCGGTCGCCCCAAAGAAAGGAAGGATACATAAAAATCCGAGAAGCTGCCCTAATCTTACTAACGAATATAATTAGCAAATTGTTCCAAGGATAGACTCCGAAACACAGAACCGGTGTACATACCAATCCGACGGACTAGACTAAGGGAACATGTTTTACTCAATAATACACAATAGAAATTGACTTGCGACGATAAGGCTTTATCCGGGTCAAATCCAACGTGCTATCAACTAGACCACGCCAGCCCCTTTGAAGAGTACGAGTTCCTCGCCGAAGTTTGGAGGGTGAAAACTCGTTAAATGTGAAAATCTTTAAAATATCTCAGCACATTGTTTTTCTCCATAAGATGACCCCGCACAAACCCCACCCAATTGAAAATGTCGCAGCTTTATCTTCCACCACTGATATCAGACCGAGATATTTCGAACAGGGGAACATATCTAGTCGTTTTTTTTAAAATGTATATTTTCAACTACCGGCTAGGATCCTGTGTCAGAAGCAAACAGGATCCGGTGCCACTGCAATGCACAAACAACTTAACGCTTCTGGCAGTCGGTAGATATTAT
This sequence comes from Cyrtodaria siliqua, assembly GCA_037043455.1. Classification (NCBI taxonomy): domain Eukaryota; kingdom Metazoa; phylum Mollusca; class Bivalvia; order Adapedonta; family Hiatellidae; genus Cyrtodaria; species Cyrtodaria siliqua. Next base: position 71,640 of record JAWPHD010012155.1, read on the forward strand.
TATGTATTAAATACGTCCAATGGATGTTATGGCTGAACATACAGAATTCCAGATATAGCATATGCCAATAGCAGTCTCCGTTTTTGAAATAAACACAATTTTCTTAGAACTAGACGTACTTTTACGCGTCGGTGTGAAAACAGTGCGCGTTCTTTCACATCTAAAACACTATTTTTATAACCCGTTCTTCATGAATTCAGACACACAAATGCATCTAGTGTTCCGGGGGTGTGATCATTTTTAAAAAGTGTTTTAACAGCACATCAAACAGTTTACGTGTTTTTACCCGCCAGGGTCCTTTACATGAACAATAAGGATCAAGGTAACGCTGTTTTGAGCAGCCAGTGTCCGTTACGTCTGTCCACCGTGAATATAAACCATAGCTTTTCAACATAGTGCTTTTCCAGGTCCGTAGCTTCACTGGGACACACAGAGGCAGTTTCCTTGGTTGAATTTTGGGAATGTACATACTTTACATAAAAACAACTATATACTAGTATATAAGGACCCTTGGGGAAATGCAACATATTGACAAAATCCAGGGTGGAGAGGGAACTTAATGCCACCGGACACCAACATAAGCGATATGCCTCGGTTAAATTAGGTTACGGACCTGTTTTCATTTAAAATGACTTTAAAAATCATTGAACTTGATTAAAGAAAATTAAAGATTTAAATAAGTAAACTTACGAAAGGTTAATTACTAGTATTTGAACTTAATAGTTATACTTACATTTTAGGTTTTTAGTTAACACTTACCCTGTCATACAGACGGAAGCTGACATCTTTCATGTTTTCTTTGATTTTAAAATCTGATCAATCAGAATTTTAATTTTCAGATTGCCGATTCATACATTTTGTGTTGCATTTTTTGTTTCGTGAAAACATCAATATTGGGGTCCACCCCGAAACATTGGGGTGTGGCGTCCACCGGTTCTTACGCTTATGTTTATGACTATATAGAAACTCTCACTCTCTATCCCTCTCTCTATCTCTCTCTCTCTATCTCTCTCTCCCTCTCTCTCTCTCTCTCTTTCTATCTCTCTCTCTCTCTCTCTCTCTCTCTCTCTCTCTCTCTCTCTCTCAATTCCTTCCACCCCCTCCTTCTTTCCCCCCACTCTCTCTCCCTTTTTTCATTATTTTATCTCCCTCCCTCCCTCCCACTCTCTTTCTTTCTTTCTTTCTTTCTTTCTTTCTTTCTTTCTTTCTATGTCTCTCTTTTTCTCTGCGTGTGTGTCTCTCTCTTTTTCTCTTTCCTTCTCCCCCTTTTTGACTCTCTATGTCTCTGTGTGTCTCTCTGTGTCTCTTTTTCCATTTTATTTTCAACTTCAAAATTTCAATTCATACATCAATTAAGAGGAATTTATTTAAAATATGTTGATTAATAATCTACTAATATGTGTAAACCATGCATGTATAACTTCACATAACAAATACTATATCTCCATCTTTATCATTAGTTATGAGCCTCTACCAATATTCCAATTTTGATAAACAATGTTTCCCTTGTGTTTTGTGTCAATATACAGTACACACACACACACACACACACACACACACACACACACACACACATAAAAATGGAGGATTATTTGTATAGATGCAAAGGGATAGTTGGAAAGGGACTTTGTTAAAAGGCCGCTTCGTTTAATTATAGGAATTGTCTTGGATTATATATAAATATGGACTTGTTGTTTGAGTAAGTACATCTTTAGTTCATTTTCAATTTCTAATGACTTGTATTTCCTGTTAGATCTTTCTACTGAAGATTGGTCTCATCAGTTCGGTGGTAAAATGACGTCTGCTAAAAATCCGCTTTTATACCCGTTATAAGACCAGTGGTCGATTCACAAAGTACCCGAAGCATCTCATACAGTACCGCCTTATCTCATTAATATTCAGTGAATTTAGGTAGTGCGCATGTTTTAAATATGAACCCACACGTATACAGTAATCACTTGGTAGAACATGCGTAATAACCGTTAGATTTGTTCAGTTCTAGTGTGCCTTTTATCGGGAGTGTGTAGTTTTAAGCTGCGTGTGCAGATTACAATCATTATTATTGTAGATTGGAGTTGATGAGGTGGAACATTTGACCTGTGAAGATTTTCGCAGCATGGGTATTCCCATAGGAATACGTATACGGATACAGAACGCTTGCAAGCAATATGTCAAAGGTAAACTATAACTCTGTAATAATAGGAAAAAACTAATATATGTAGGTATTCAAACCTGTAATGCGGTCGAGTGAAAGATCAACTCAAGATGAAAGTCATCGAAAGTAACGATGTTGCTTAATGTTTGAAGGTACCGTGTTGACGTACTTGCTCGGGATTAACACTTAGTCTATCGAATAACACAAATTAAAAAAAAAAAGTCATCATGATATAATGACATCATTTCCATCCCTTGAGTATCTTGCAATACGTGAAAACAGTTTGGCCTGTTATAAAACGTAAAGAGACACCTTTTAGGCATTGTTTGCTAGTTTTAGTTTTGGTATTTGTTTAATTAATATTCCTAGGGCATTTCGCTTATCGGAGGTTACATCCGTTGAACAGCCATAACATGTTACCATTGTTACAGATCCACTACCAGTCAGTAGCGTTGTGCCAGCATCAACAGTTTCCAGTCCGTCGTTATCCAAAGGCGATGATGTAAAACATAACTACGCGACAATTAACAGCTCCGACGAAAACAAGGGAGAGGCCGCTGTCAAGTGGTCTAGTTTAAATGACACCGTCGATTCAAATAATGGAGAGCAACAAGGTGAGAATTAAATTGGACGATGTCAGAAACAGATATATATATTCGCTTTATTTATATTATACATCGTTGTGTATCGCATAGTTTTAATCAATGAAACGCAATGGCACCGTATGTCCACCTTGTACCACAAATTAAATATTCAATGAAAATTACAATACTCAACATAAATAGTAGTGAAACAGGGTTACCGTTTAGTATTAATACGTCCTACTGGTTAGCTTAAATCAAATTTATGTCTACACAACCTAGCTATTACTATGTATTCAGTGTCTAAATTGACAAACAGTGAATATAAAAGTAAAAAAGAAATTTCTAACAAAAAAGTCCACATCCAGAGAAATTAGAAAACGATACAATTAAATGCTGTTGTAAAGATACACAAAAAACTAATTAACAAATGATACATTTAAATGCTGATGTAAAGATATACAACAAAACTAATTAGAAACGTTTCAGGATGTATCCACAATATCAGCGTTTCAGAGAAATGTAGGTGTCAAACAATAAGAGTAAAGTGAAGTGCAGTGACTGACTGTAGAGGGGCCAATCACTTAGCATGAAGTGCAATACAATACTAATGGGTCGTATACCTTTGTGAAGAATTTTCTGAACACATCTCATAAAATAAAAGCTGGGATATTCCTTGTCTTTCCTATTATATTAATACCAATGTATGTTTATGTAGGAAATGTTTTATGTTCCAGTTAAGCAAGAAGATACATCTGTATTATCACGCCGGAGGTAAGACCGTGTCACCTTGTATGTTATCAACATTTGTTCTATTTTAATCCAAATTAGTACAGTTCAAACTGAGTCTGATGACCAGCGTATGTTTATTGGTGTATGACGGCTATAACATGTCGACCAGACTACAAACAGAAGTATTATTACTTACTGGTCCTTTGAGATCATCAAGCCCAATCTGTGTGGCTTTAAAAAATCGCACCGACTGCAGATCAGTAGTGTTATTACTTACTGTTCTTTTGGGATAATAAGGTCATATATTGGTGGGTTTAAAAGAATACCGCTTAAGCAGATGCTAGGGGGCGTGAGAGGTGTTGCATCTTATATTACTTCTCATGAACAGACTCAATAAAATCAGATCTGCTACTTGTATCTCTTGTTTATGTTTGTTGCTTCCAAGGGATCCCATTTTCAGTATTTATTTAGATATAGTCGTTTTGTAAACATATTGCCAAAATAGTTGACACGGCATCGGGAATGATTCTAAAGTTTAAACCCGAACACTTAAGAATGAACAAAATATCTTTACCGAATATAAAGAATAGGTCTGGCCCCGTATTCTCAAAATTTGCTCAGTCAAAACCCCATGCTAAAGCTCAAAATCCGAGCGTTTCTTTTTGCTATAACTTGTTTCAATGAGTGTTTTTCGGGACAGCTGTAAAATTTGTCTGTCTTGATTTGTGTTAAGCTTTATGTAATTGCATGACCAATAAATAAGATTTTTCGAAATTTTATAGCTGAGATTAAGCTTGAGAGAGGACTCGAGAATATGGCCTTGAACAACAGTGTTATAGCTGAGCTTAAGCTTGCGATATGACTCGAGAATATGGCATTGAACAACACTGTTATAGATGAGCTTAAGCTTGAGATGTGACTCGAAGATATGGTCTTGAACAGCAATGTTATAGCTGAGATTAAGCTTGAGATGTGACTCGAGAATATGTACCACGAACAACAATGTTATAGCTGAACTTTAGATTGAGATGTGACTCGAGAATATGGCTACTAACAACAATGTTATATCTGAGCTTAAGCATGAAATGCGACTCGAGAATATCCTTGAACAACAATGTTGTAGCTGAGTATAAGCTTGAGATGTGACTCGAGAATATGGGCCACGAGCAACAATGTTATAGCTTAGCTTAAGCTTGAGATGTGACTCGAGAATATGGCCTAGAACAACAATGTTATAGCTGAGTTTAGGCTTGAAATGTGACTCGAAAATATGGCCTAGAACACCAATGTTATAGATGAGTTTAAGCTTGAGATGTGACTCTAGAATATGGCCTTGAACAACAATTTTATAATAGCTGAGCTTAAGTTTGAGATTTGACTCGAGAATACGGCCTTGAACAACAATGTTATAGCTGAGCTTCAGCTTGAGTTGTGACTTGAGGATATGGCCTTGAACAACAATGTTATAGCTGAATTTAAGCTTGATATGTGATTCGAGAATATGGCCTTGAACAACAATGTTAGAGCTGAGTTTAAACTTGATATGTGATTCGAGAATACGGCCGTGAACAACAATGTTATAGCTGAGTTTAAGCTTGAGATGCGACTCGAGAATATGTACCACGAACAACAATATTATAACTGAGATTAAGCTTAAGATGTGACTCGAGAATATAGCCTTAAACAATCATGTTATAGCTGAGCTTAAGCTTGATATGTGACTCGAGAATATGGCCTTGAACAACAATGGCATAAGTGACCGTAAGCTTGAGATGTGAATCGAGAATATGGCCTTGAACAACAATGTTATAGCTGACCGTAAGCTTCAGATGCAAATCAAGAATATGGCATTGAACAGCAATGTTATAGTCGAGCTTAAGCTTGAGATGTGACTCGACCATATGGCCTCTAACAACACTGTTATAGCTGAGCTTAAGCCTGAGATGTGACTGGAGAATATGGCCTTGAACAACAATGTTATAGCTGAATGTAAACTTGAGATTTGAATCGAGAATATGGCTTTGAACAGCAATGTTATAGCTGAGCTTAAGCTTGAGATGTGACACAAGAATATGTACCACGAACAACAATGTTATAGCGTAGCTTAATCTTGATATATGACTCGAGAATATGGCCTTGAACAAAAATGTTATAGCTGAGCTTAAGCTTGAGATGTGACTCGAGGATATGGCTACTAACTACAATGTAATATATGAGCTTAAGCATGAGATGAGACTCGAGAATATGGCCTTGAACAATAATGTTGTAGCTGATCTTAAGCTTGAGATGTGACTCGAGAATATGGGTCACGAAAAACAATGCTATAGCTGAGTATAAGCTTGAGATGTGACTTGAGAATATGGCCTAGAACAACATCGTTATAACAGAGCTTAAGCTTGAGATGTGACTTGAGAATACGGCATTTAACAATAATATAATAACGGAGTTTCAGCTTGAGTTGTGACTCGAGGATATGGCCTTGAACAACAAGGGTATAGCTGAGCATAAGCTTGAGATGTGACTCGAGAATATGGCCCAGAACAACAATGTTATAACTGAGCTTAAGCTTGAGATGTGAATTGAGAATACGGCCTTGAACAACAATGTTATAACTGAGCTTAATCTTGAGTTGTGACTCGAGGATATGGCCTTGAACTACAATGTTATATCTGAGCTTGAGATATGACTCGAGGATATGGCCTTGAATAACAATGTTATATCTGAGCTTAAGCTTGAGATGTGACTCGATAGTATGGCCTTGAACAACAATGTTATAGCTGAGCTTAAGCTTGAGATGTGACTCGAGAATATGGCCTAGGACAGCAATGTTATAGCAGAGCTTAAGCTTGAGATGTGACTTGAGAATACGGCATTGAACAACAATGTTATAACTGAGCTTAAGCTTGAGCTGTGACTCAAGGATACGACCTTGAACAACATCGTTATAGCTGAGCATAAGCTTGAGATGTGACTCGGGAATATGGCC
>JAWPHD010012156.1:0-78082 GCA_037043455.1 Cyrtodaria siliqua
GGGGGTGGATGGGGCAACATATATGTGTAAAAATTGACTACAACAACAAAGAAATATGTAAAAAAAAAAAAAAATCAAGTCTGGGGCGGGGTGGGGTAGGGGGTTGGGGTGATGGGGTGAGAGGCGGGAGTGCGTTGGGGGTTTGGGGGAGGGGGGCAACATAGGTGTGTAAGAATTTACTAAAACAACAAAGAAATATGTAAAAAAAATAAATAAATCAAGTGTGGGGCGTGGTAGGTGGGGTGATGGGGTGAGAGGCGGGGGTGGGGGGGGGGGGGGGGGAAGGGTTGCGACATATATTTGTAAGAACTGACAAAAGCAACACAGAAATATGTAAAAAAAAAAAAAAAAAGTTTTAAGTCTGGGACGGGGTGCGGGTGGGGGGGTGATGGGGTGAGGGGCAGGGGGGTGGGGTGCTGGGGGCAGGGAGGGTTGCAACATATATGTGTAAGAATTGACTTAAACAACACAGAAATATTTAAAAAAAAATAAAAAATTCAAGTGTGGGGCGTGGTGGTGGGGTGATGGGGCGAGAGGCGGCGGTGGGGGTTTGGTGGGGGTTGACGGGGAGGGTTGCAACATATTTGTGTAAGAATTGACAAAAGCTCACAGAAATAGGTAAAAAAAAGTTTCAAGTCTGGGGCGGGGTGTGGTGGGGGCGGAGGTGATGGGGTGAGAGGCGTGGGGGGTGGGGTGGTGGGGCGTGGAGGGTTGCAACATATATGTGTAAGAACTGACAAAAGCAACACAGAAATATGTAAAAAAAAAAAAGTTCAAGTCTGGGGCGGGGTGCGGGTGGGGGGGGGGGGGGGGTGATGGGGTGAGAGGCAGGGGGGGGGGGGGGGTGGTGGGGCAGGGAAGGTTGCAACATATATGTGTAAGAATTGACTAAAACAACACAGAAATATTTAAAAAAAAAAAAAAAATCAAGTGTGGGGCGTGGTGGGTGGGGTGATGGGGTGAGAGGCGGGGGGTGGGCGGGGCGGGGGTTGACGGGGAGGGTTGCAACATATTTGTATAAGAATTGACAAAAGCTCACAGAAATATGTAAAAAAAAAAAGAAAAAAGTTTCAAGCCTGGGGCGGGGTGGGTTGGTGGGGAGGTGATGGGGTGAGAGGCGTGAGGGGTGGTGGGGGGCGGGGAGGGTTGCAACATATATTTGTAAGAATTGACTACACAGAAATATGTAAAAAAATAAATAAAAGGTGTGAAGGGGAGTGGGGGCGGGGGTAGAGGTGGTGGGGGGGGGGGGTGGTGAGGCCAATATGGGTGAAGTAATAAGATGCATAATGCTATAACAAATCCCAAACCAAAATTATAGATATATACATGCTTGCATGCAAACCTAGATCTGCATTATTGTGCACATTTTATGGGCCATCACGATTTGGGTTCCATTGGAGCCCAGAATTTGCAGAAGACAAAATTACTTATCCAACCCTTTACAACATACTATAAACAAACCAATTCCAAAATTTAGTTCAGCTAGGACAAAAAATGTAAGAGATATAGACCTGTAAACACAGGCTTACACACAAAATTTGATGTGAAACAGACATATTTTAAGGGCTATCAGAATTTGGGGTACCATGGGAGCCCAGGGTTACAGGACACAAAATTACTTAAGCAGCCCTTACGATAATGCTATAAGGAAGCTAATGGCCAAATTTGGTTGTGCTAGGGTAAGAAATTGTAAGAGATATAGACTTGTAAACACAGCTTACACGCAAAATTTGATGTAAAATGGGACACATTTTATGGGCTATCATAATTTGCGTTTCATGGGAGCCCATGGGTTACAGGAACAAAAATATGGGTTACAGGAACAAAAATTGCTTATGCAGCCCTTAAGATAATGCTACAAGAAAGCCCATGAACAAATTTGGTTGTGTGGCTAGGATAAGAAATGTAAGAGATATAGACTATGTAAAACATAGCTTACACGCAAACCTTGATGTGGGACGCCCGACGCCGACGCCGGAGTGATTACATAAGCTCTCTTATTCTTCGAATAGTCGAGCTAAAAAGTGAGCTATTAATTTAGTATTAATTTATGTAACTATTAAATGTAAACACTAACAAAATTCAAATCGGCATTCCAAATACATAGTTAAATCTTCACACACCATATCATAAATAATCTATAAAAGGACAAGGTATGATAAGGGGGTATTTTGGCCCCCAATATATTCAAAATGCAAAAAAAATAATATTTAAATATAAACTGTTGTGCAAATTGAAGTAAATTGATCATATTCTATCTTCAAAATATATTTTTTATTTATTTTATTTATCTTGAAGAATTAATAGGGTCTCAAAAAATGGCATTTTTGGTAATTTTGATAGGTTTTGTAGATTTTGGACCTTTCTGGGGGCAAGATTTTGATCCTAAAAAATAGAGCGCACCTCCGAGCACACAGGTTTTTTGGCTGATGATGCATCCTTTCAAGTACCTGTTTCAAACAAAAAAATCAGCTGTGCTTGAGGGCGCTCTGTATTTCCAAGACCAAAAACGGATTCGAAAACTGCTGAAAATAAACAAAAATGTCATTTTTTGAAGGAGAATGCCTTGTTTGTGAGGCTCTTAAATTCATTTAGAGCTTCAAACGTACTTGTAATGAGTTTTAATATTGATTCAGTCATTTGTAGCTAAACTAGATATTCAAAACTTGTGCATTAAAACGTTCAATATCGGGGGCCAATTTTGTCTCTTATCATACCTAGTCCTTTAAACAGTAAATGTTAACATACTTAGCCTTTTTGTAATACAACTTGTAAACAAAGTGCAGCTGAGTACATGTATACCTAAAATAAATAAAGACATTCAATATGTAAATATTTTAAATATGGACGGAATTATTCTTTTTAGATATGTAGTAAAAAAGGCTAGAAGAAACATGAAATGTCACTGTAAGTGACAAATGCCCCCGAATTGGTTTTGGACCTGTGACCTCTAAGTGTGACCTTGGAGCCACGGACCTGTATTTGCGCACCACACGTCTTGTTGTGGTGAGCACTAAATGTGCCGAGTTATTTGAAAATCCGTCCAGGAATGTCAGAGTTATTGACCGGACACGATTGTACGGACAAACTGACTGATGGACTGTATGCTGCCCTTCGGGGGCATAATAATACAAAGTTAATCATTATATACATGTAAAGAACAAAATGTGTGTAGTTATTAATGCACCAAATGCACCTTTAGTCCAAAATCTCAGTGGGATCAGTGAATAAGCAATAAATCCAAGAAATATGGGATGTCGTTTTACTTAATAGTCCCACTTTGTTGTATCACACATTTCCATTCATTAATTTGATTATGGAATATCACTATTACACAGCTGAGCGATATGATAAACACTCACCACATTTAAACCCACTGGATTAATTAGTTTTAAAATATATCATTACTTGATAGCAATGATACTGCATTCTTATATATGCCTATTTGGTCTAGCAGATAAAATGAGGATAAAACATTCTTTGCCTTATATAAACATTTGCATACACCCTTGTGGTATAATGAGTTGTAAACCTCACTGATACCAACGTGTTATTACATTTGTGCATAGCAATAAATGGAAAATACTATTTTATCCTGTATACATTAACAGGAAGCATATAATGTTACACATAATCAACACATACTTGCAGGCCTACTTATACTTATAATAAACACTAACAAGATGTCGATGACCTTGAAGCTCTACTGATAGGTTTTGATAGCTAGATCAGCATTCCTGTGAAGTTTCATGAAAATCTGTTAAGTAGTTTCAGAGGTGTAGTCGCTACAAGTTTTTACTATATAACTCTATGTAAACAAAGATGGCCACTGGCAGCCATGTTTAATGTTGAATCAAAATAATTTTCAACAAGAAGCAGTCTGAGAGACAGCCATATCCCCCACCGCAGTGTTTTTCCTATGTGGCTTTAGAACCCATGATTGGGTGCTTTGTTTAAAGGAAGTTTTATGCACATAAAGCAGAAAATAAAATGAACAAAAAATGTAAGTATAACACTACAAAAGGCAGTAACTCTAATTTCAATCTGATAAGTGTTATTGTTACTGCACTCTGCACTTCCTCTCATTGCACTCTATCTTTGTGTGAAGTTTCATTCCATATCCATTAGTAGTTTTTATGCTATGCACCCGACAAGAATAATAAGTATAAAATAACACAGGGCAATAACTCTTATTTAAATAAACATATAGTTATTGTTCTTGCATTCTCCACATCCTCTTATTGCTCTCTGTCATTGTGTTTCATTATAGATCCATTAGTAGTTTTGGAGCTATGCTTCGGACAAGAATTTTAAGTATAGAACTACAAAGGCCAATAACTCTTATTGTCCATGAAGATCGAGTTATGGTTATTGCAATCTTCACTTTATCTACTTGCCCTCTATCAATGTGTGATGTTTCATTCCAGTCTAGTAGTTTTTGAGTTATGCTCTGGACGAGAATTTTAAGTATAAACTTACAAAGGGCAATAAATCCAAATGAAGACAGATTTATGGTTATTGCACTCTGCACTTTCTCTCATTGCCCTCTATCATTGTGTGAAATTTCGTTGTCTCTCTAGTAGTTTACGAGTTATTGAGCGGACACAAATTATACGTCTAAAATTACAAAGGGCAATAACTCTTATTTAACTGAAGGCAGAGTTATGGTTCTTGCACTCTGCACATTCTCTCACTGACCCTCTATTATTGCAGTACTATCAATAGTTTTAGAGTTACAAGAGGTCAATGACCTTGTAGCTCTACTGATTGATTTTGATTTCAGGAAGTAGTCGCTACAGACTTGGTTTTTGAAAATCTATTTTTAACCGTGGCGACCATCTTGAATTTCCGGCCGACCTGAAATTTTGCTAGGATCAATTAGGAGCAACATTCCTGTGAAGTTTCATGAAAATCCGTCAAGAAGTTTCAGAGGAGTAGTCGCTACAAGTTTTCATTATATAACTCTATGTAAACAAAGATGGCCGCTGGTAGCCATGTTTAACGTCAAATCAAAACGATTTTCGACAAGGACCAACATCATGCCATACTGATCATTTTAGAAAAAGTCCCATATCAATATCACTTATAGTTTTCAAGAAGTAGTCGCTACAAACTTATTTTTTAAAAATCTATTTTTAGCTGTGACGGCCATCTTGAATTTCTGGCAGATATGAAATTTTGCTAGGATCAATTAGACATCAAGAGCAACATTCCTGTAAAGTTTCATGACAATCCGTCAAGTTGTTTCAGAGGAGTAGTCGCTACAAGTTTTTACTATATAACTCTATGTAAACAAAGATGGCCGCTTGCAGCCATGTTTAACGTTGAATCAAAATGATTTTTGACAAGGATCAACATCATGTCATGCTGATCATTTTAGAAAAAGTCCCATATCAATATCACTTATAGTTTTCAAGAAGTAGTCGCTACAAACTTGTATTTTAAAACTCTATTTTTAGCTTTGGTGGCCATCTTGGATTTCACATCAACATGAATTTTTGCTAGGATCAACTAGACTTTATGGGCAACATTTCTGTAAAGTTTCATGAATATCCATCCAGTAGTTTCAGAGGAGTTGTCGCTACAAATAAAAGTTTACGGACAGACAGACGGACGACGGACGCCGCACCACGGCATAAGCTCTGCTGATCTCTGATCAGTAGAGCTAATAAAGCAGACACATATTATAAGTATAAAATTACAAAGGGCAATTACTCTTAACTTAAATGAAAGCAGAGCTATGGTTCTTGTGCTCTGCATGTCCTCTCATTGCCCTCTATCATTGTGTGAAATTTCATTGCAAATCCACAAGTAGTTTCCGAATTATGTAGCGGACACACATTATAAGTATAAAATTACAAAGGGCAATAACTCTAACTTAAATGAAAGCAGAGCTATGGTTCTTGCGCTCTGCACGTCCTCTCATGGCCCTCTATCATTGTGTGAAATTTCATTGCAGTCCAGTTGAGTTAGTAGTTTTTGAGTTATGGAGCGGACACAAATTATAAGTATAAACTTACAAAGGGCTATAACTCTAATTTAAATGAAGGCAGATTTATGGTTCTTACGCTCTGCACATTATCTCATTGCCCTCATTGTGTGGAATTTGAATGCATTCCCATTAGTAGTTTTCGAGTTATTGAGCAGATACGAAATGGGACGTACGGACGGACAGAGGGCATTACAATATCCCCCTCCCGCGGCAGGCGGGGGATAACAAGGACCAATATCATGTCATGCTGATCATTTTAGAAAAAGTCCCATATCAATATCACATAGTTTTCAAGAAGTAGGTGTTGCCAACTTTAATTTTTTTTAAATCTATTTTTAGCCATGGCGGCCATCTTGAATTTCCAGCCGACCAGATATTTGACTAGGATCATCTAGACATCAAGTGCAACATTCCTGTGAAGTTTCATGACAATCTGTCAAGTAGTATCAGAGGAGTAGTCGCTACATGCTTTTACTATGTAACTTTTACTATGTAACTATGTACAAAGAAGTCTGCTGGCAGCCATACTTTGAATCAAAAAAAAAGATTTTAGACAATGACCAACAACATGTCATGCTGATCATTTAAGAAAAGGTCACATATCAATATCAATTATAGTTTTCAGGAAGTAATCGCTACAATTTTTTATTTTTTTAAATCTATTTGGCAGCCATCTTGCACTTCTTGGGCGGCCTGACATTTTGCTAGGATCAACTAGACATCAAGAGCAACATTCCTGTGAATTTTCATGAAAATCCGTCAGTAGTTTCAGAGGAGTAGCTGCTACAATTTTTTATTATATAACTCTATGTAAACAAAGATGGCCGCTGGCTGCCATGTTTAAGGACATATTTCGAGCCTATTGTATTTGGAGGCGAGAGCATTTCTATAGGTAACTGTAAATCACTGTTAGCCATGCAATTTCATGAGAACCTTGTGATATTCAATTTTGATTCAGATTTATGAGGCCCACCCAATAAAGCCTTTTTGTGTGCAGTAAAATATATACACTTTGCTATCATTCTTGTTCTAGAAAAAATAAAGAAATATCAGACATGTTTTGTATTTAAACTAGCTAAATTATGAATATGCTTTCTTAAATTACAAAGTTGTGTTTAGCTTTTCTTACCCAAGACAAAATCTAATATAGCAATGTAACATAAAAAAAACACTACAAGCGGGCCTCAATTTGTATACCTGAGTTGATCGGTCATGGAGCATGCAGTCAGTAAATAAACAAGATTCCCATGCTTTTTCAATGACCAAGTAGCATTTGAAATATTTCCTTAAGTTGGATCAAAACGATTTTTAACAAGGACCAACAACATGTCATGCTGATAATTTTAGAAAAAGTCCCATATCACTTTCACTTATAGTTTTCACAAAGTAGTCGCTACAAACTTGTTTTTTAAAAATCTATTTTTAGCTTTGGCAGCCATCTAGATTTCAAATCAACGTAAATATTTGCTATGATCAACTAGACATCATGGGAAACATTCATGTAAATTTTAATGAAAATCCATCCAGAAGTTTCACAGGAGCAGTCAAAAAAAAAGGTTTAAGGACGGACAGACGGACGACGGACACCGCACCACGGCATAAGCGCTAAAAAAGACTTTCATAATAGAATTAAAAATAAGTAAAAATTATCAGTCAAACACACACTTGGAAAAGATCTGGCACGAGCAAACAGAGTTAGTGGCACTGTATGGTTTTCAATGCAATTATTCTTTTAAGGCACAACGGACAATAATAAATTCTGTATTTTACCAGATAAGTGCACGACAGGGCCTGATTTGTACATGATATACACACAGTGGCAGATCACCAATTTGGTGGGAGAGGAGGATTAATTTTAGTGCTTCCTTTTTTTTTTTAGTCTTATATTGGGGTGACGCAAAGTTTTTGTATGTAAATCCCTTAATTTTTCCATTTATCAGGGGATGAGTTTGACTCCCAGTGGATCTTCCACTGATATGTATGTATGTACGTGTTTGACCACACAGATATGGCACCTGGAGGCATCCATTACCATGATGCTATGGTGATCTATAGTCTACGTTATTACGATGTTTTATTTTGTGTTGCATCTAGTCTAGGCTATTAGGAAGCTTGCATCTATTCTAGGTTATTAGGATGCTTCATTTTGTGTGTTGCATCTAGTCTAGGTTATTAGGATGCTTCATTTTGTGTGATGCACCTAGTCTAGGTTATTGGGATGCTTCATTTTGTGTGTTGCACCTAGTCTAGGTTATTAGGATGCTTTATTTTGTGTGTTGCACCTAGTCTAGGTTACTAGGATGCTTCATTTTGTGTGTTGCATCTAGTCCAGGTTATTAGGGTGCTTCATTTTGTGTGTTGCATCTAGTCTAGGTTATTAGGATGCTTCATTTTGTGTGTTGCATCTAGTCTAGGTTACTAGGATGCTTTATTTTCTGTGATGCATCTAGTCTAGGTTATTAGGATGCTTCATTTGGTGTGTTGCATCTAGTCTAGGTTATTAGGAAGCTTTATTTTGTGTTGCATCTAGTCTAGGGTACTAGGATGCTTCGTTTTGTGTGTTGCATCTAGTCTAGGTTACTAGGATGATTCATTTTGTGTTGCATCTAGTCTAGGTTACTAGGATGCTTCATTTTGTGTGTTGCATCTAGTCTAGGTTACTAGGATGCTTCATTTGGTGTGTTGCATCTAGTCGATGTTATTAGGAAGCTTTATTTTGTGTTGCATCTAGTCTAGGGTACTAGGATGCTTCGTTTTGTGTTGCATCTAGTCTAGGTTACTAGGATGCTTCATTTTGTGTGTTGCATCTAGTCTAGGTTACTAGGATGCTTCATTTTGTGTGATGCATCTAGTCTAGGTTATTAGGATGCTTCATTTTGTGTGTTGCATCTAGTCTAGGGTACTAGGATGCTTTATTTTGTGTTGCATCTAGTCTATGGTACTAGGATGCTTCGTTTTGTGTGTTGCATCTAGTCTAGGCTACTAGGATGCTTCATTTTGTGTTGCATCTAGTCTAGGTTACTAGGATGCTTCATTTTGTGTTGCATCTAGTCTAGGTTACTAGAATGCTTCATTTTGTGTGTTCCATCTAGTCTAGGTTACTAGGATGCTTCATTGTGTGTGTTGCATCTAGTCTAGGTTACTAGGATGCTTCATTTTGTGTGTTGCATATAGTCTAGGTTATTAGGATTCTTCATTTTGTGTGTTGCATCTAGTCTAGGTTACTAGGATGCTTCATTTTGTGTGTTGCATCTAGTCTAGGTTATAAGGATGCTTCATTTTGTGTGTTCCATCTAGTCTAGGTTACTAGGATGCTTCATTTTGTGTGTTGCATATAGTCTAGGTTATTAGGATTCTTCATTTTGTGTGTTGCATCTAGTCTAGGTTACTAGGATGCTTCATTTTGTGTGTTGCATCTAGTCCAGGTTACTAGGATGCTTCATTTTGTGTGTTCCATCTAGTCTAGGTTACTAGGATGCTTCATTGTGTGTGTTGCATCTAGTCTAGGTTACTAGGATGCTTTATTTTGTGTTGCATATAGTCTAGGTTATTAGGATTCTTCATTTTGTGTGTTGCATCTAGTCTAGGTTACTAGGGTGCTTCATTTTGTGTTGCATCTAGTCTAGGGTACTAGGATGCTTCATGTGGTGTGTTGCATCTAGTCTAGGTTATTAGGATGCTTCATTTTGTGTTGCATCTAGTCTAGGTTATTATGATGCTTAATTGTGTGTGTTGCATCTAGTCTAGGTTATTAGGATGCTTCATTTTGTGTTGCATCTAGTCTAGGTTATCAGGACGCTTCATTTGGTGTGTTGCATCTAGTCTAGGTTATTAGGATGCTTTATTTTGTGTTGCATCTAGTCTAGGTTATTATGATGCTTAATTGTGTGTGTTGCATCTAGTCTAGGTTATTAGGATGCTTCATTTTGTGTGTTGCATCTAGTCTAGGTTATTATGATGCTTAATTGTGTGTGTTGCATCTAGTCTAGGTTATTAGGATGCTTCATTTTGTGTTGCATCTAGTCTAGGTTATCAGGATGCTTCATTTGGTGTGTTGCATCTAGTCTAGGTTATTAGGATGCTTAATTTTGTGTGTTGCATCTAGTCTAGGTTATTAGGATGCTTCATTTTGTGTGATGCATCTAGTCTAGGGTACTAGGATGCTTCATTTTGTGTTGCATCTAGTCTAGGTTATTAGGATGCTTCATTTTGTGTGTTGCATCTAGTCTAGGTTATTAGGATGCTTCATTTGGTGTGATGCATCTAGTCTAGGTTATTAGGATGCTTCATTTTGTGTGATGCATCTAGTCTAGGGTACTAGGATGCTTCATTTTGTGTTGCATCTAGTCTAGGTTACTAGGATGCTTCATTTTGTGTGTTGCATCTAGTCTAGGTTATTAGGATGCTTCATTTTGTGTGTTGCATCTAGTCTAGGTTATTAGGATGCTTCATTTTGTGTTGCATCTAGTCTAGGTTATTAGGGTGCTTTATTTTATGTGATGCACCTAGTCTAGGTTATTAGGATGCTTTATTTTGTGTTGAATCTAGTCTAGGGTACTAGGATGCTTCATTTTATGTGTTGCATCTAGTCTAGGTTATTAGGATGCTTTATTTTGTGTTGCATCTAGTCTAGGTTACTAGGATGCTTCATTTTGTGTTGCATCTAGTCTAGGTTACTAGGATGCTTCATTTTGTGTGTTGCATCTAGTCTAGGGTACTAGGATGCTTCATTTGGTGTGTTGCATCTAGTCTAGGTTACTAGGATGCTTCATTTTGTGTTGCATCTAGTCTAGGTTACTAGGATGCTTCATTTTGTGTTGCATCTAGTCTAGGTTACTAGGATGCTTCATTTTGTGTGTTGCATCTAGTCTAGGGTACTAGGATGCTTCATTTGGTGTGTTGCATCTAGTCTAGGTTACTAGGATGCTTCATTTTGTGTGTTGCATCTAGTCTAGGTTACTAGGATGCTTCATTTTGTGTTGCATCTAGTCTAGGTTACTAGGATGCTTCATTTTGTGTGTTGCACCTAGTCTAGGGTACTAGGATGCTTCATTTGGTGTGTTGCATCTAGTCTAGGTTACTAGGATGCTTCATTTTGTGTGTTGCATCTAGTCTAGGTTATTAGGATGCTTCATTTTGTGTTGCATCTAGTCTAGGTTACTAGGATGCTTCATTTTGTGTTGCATCTAGTCTAGGTTACTAGGATGCTTCATTTTGTGTTGCATCTAGTCTAGGTTATTAGGATGCTTCATTTTGTGTGTTGCATCTAGTCTAGGTTATTAGGATGCTTCATTTGGTGTGTTGCATCTAGTCTAGGTTATTAGGATGCTTTATTTTGTGTTGCATCTAGTCTAGGGAACTAGTATGCTTCATTTTGTGTTGCATCTAGTCTAGGTTATTAGGATGCTTTATTTTGTGTTGCATCTAGTCTAGGTTACTAGGATGCTTCATTTTGTGTGTTGCATCTAGTCTAGGTTATTAGGATGCTTCATTTGGTGGGTTGCATCTAGTCTAGGTTACTAGAATGCTTCATTTTGTGTTGCACCTAGTCTAGGTTACTAGGATGCTTCATTTTGTGTGTTGCATCTAGTCTAGGTTATTAGGATGCTTCATTTTGTGTGTTGCATCTAGTCTAGGTTATTAGGATGCTTTATTGTGTGTGATGCACCTAGTCTAGGTTATTAGGATGCTTCATTTTGTGTTGCATCTAGTCTAGCTTACTAGGATGCTTCATTTTGTGTGTTGCATCTAGTCTAGGTTATTAGGATGCTTCATTTGGTGTGTTGCATCTAGTCTAGGTTATTAGGATGCTTCATTTTGTGTGATACACCTAGTCTAGGTTATTAGGATGCTTCATTTTGTGTTGCATCTAGTCTAGGTTATTATGATGCTTAAATGTGTGTGTTGCATCTAGTCTAGGTTATTAGGATGCTTCATTTTGTGTGTTGCATCTAGTCTAGGTTATTAGGATGCTTCATTTGGTGTGTTGCATCTAGTCTAGGTTATTAGGATGCTTTATTTTGTGTTGCATCTAGTCTAGGTTACTAGAATGCTTCATTTTGTGTTGCATCTAGTCTAGGTTACTAGGATGCTTCGTTTTGTGTGTTGCATCTAGTCTAGGTTATTAGGATGCTTCATTTTGTGTGTTGCATCTAGTCTAGGTTATTAGGATGCTTCATTTTGTGTTGCATCTAGTCTAGGTTATTAGATGCTTCATGTTGTGTCTTGCATCTAGTCTAGGGTACTAGGATGCTTCATTTTGTTTTGCATCTAGTCTAGGTTATTATGATGCTTCATTTTGTGTGATGCATCTAGTCTAGGTTACTAGGATGCTTCATTTTGTGTGTTGCATCTAGTCTAGGTTACTTGGATGCTTCATTGTGTGTGTTGCATCTAGTCTAGGTTATTAGGATGCTTCATTTTGTGTTGCATCTAGTCTAGGTTACTAGGATGCTTAAATGTTTTGTGTTGCATCTAGTCTAGGTTATTAGGATGCTTCATTTTGTGTTGCATCTAGTCTAGGTTACTAGGATGCTTCAATTTGTTTTGCATCTAGTCTAGGTTATTAGGATGCTTCATTTTGTGTGATGCATCTAGTCTAGGTTACTAGGATGCTTCATTTTGTGTGTTGCATCTAGTCTAGGTTACTTGGATGCTTCATTGTGTGTGTTGCATCTAGTCTAGGTTATTAGGATGCTTCATTTTGTGTGATGCACCTAGTCTAGGTTATTAGGATGCTTCATTTTGTGTGATGCACCTAGTCTAGGTTATTAGGATGCTTCATTTTGTGAGTTGCATCTAGTCTAGGTTACTAGGATGCTTCATTTTGTGTGTTGCATCTAGTCTAGGTCACTAGGATGCTTCATTTTGTGTGTTGCATCTAGTCTAGGTTACTAGGGTGCTTTATTTTGTGTGATGCACCTAGTTTAGGTTATTAGGATGCTTTATTTTGTGTGATGCTTCTAGTCTAGGTTATTAGGATGCTTCATTTTGTGTTGCATCTAGTCTAGGTTACTAGGATGCTTCATTTTTTGTGTTGCATCTAGTCTAGGTTATTAGGATGCTTCATTTGGTGGGTTGCATCTAGTCTAGGTTACTAGAATGCTTCATTTTGTGTTGCACCTAGTCTAGGTTACTAGGATGCTTCATTTTGTGTGTTGCATCTAGTCTAGGTTATTAGGATGCTTCATTTTGTGTGTTGCATCTAGTCTAGGTTATTAGGATGCTTTATTTTGTGTGATGCACCTAGTCTAGGTTATTAGGATGCTTCATTTTGTGTTGCATCTAGTCTAGCTTACTAGGATGCTTCATTTTGTGTGTTGCATCTAGTCTAGGTTATTAGGATGCTTCATTTGGTGTGTTGCATCTAGTCTAGGTTATTAGGATGCTTCATTTTGTGTGATACACCTAGTCTAGGTTATTAGGATGCTTCATTTTGTGTTGCATCTAGTCTAGGTTATTATGATGCTTAAATGTGTGTGTTGCATCTAGTCTAGGTTATTAGGATGCTTCATTTTGTGTGTTGCATCTAGTCTAGGTTATTAGGATGCTTCATTTGGTGTGTTGCATCTAGTCTAGGTTATTAGGACGCTTTATTTTGTGTTGCATCTAGTCTAGGTTACTAGAATGCTTCATTTTGTGTTGCATCTAGTCTAGGTTACTAGGATGCTTCATTTTGTGTGTTGTATCTAGTCTAGGTTATTAGGATGATTTATTTTGTGTGATGCACCTAGTCTAGGTTATTAGGATGCTTTATTTTGTGTTGCATCTAGTCTAGGGTACTAGGATGCTTCGTTTTGTGTGTTGCATCTAGTCTAGGTTATTAGGATGCTTCATTTTGTGTGTTGCATCTAGTCTAGGTTATTAGGATGCTTCATTTTGTGTTGCATCTAGTCTAGGTTATTAGATGCTTCATGTTGTGTCTTGCATCTAGTCTAGGGTACTAGGATGCTTCATTTTGTTTTGCATCTAGTCTAGGTTATTATGATGCTTCATTTTGTGTGATGCATCTAGTCTAGGTTACTAGGATGCTTCATTTTGTGTGTTGCATCTAGTCTAGGTTACTTGGATGCTTCATTGTGTGTGTTGCATCTAGTCTAGGTTATTAGGATGCTTCATTTTGTGTTGCATCTAGTCTAGGTTACTAGGATGCTTAAATGTTTTGTGTTGCATCTAGTCTAGGTTATTAGGATGCTTCATTTTGTGTTGCATCTAGTCTAGGTTACTAGGATGCTTCATTTTGTTTTGCATCTAGTCTAGGTTATCAGGATGCTTCATTTTGTGTGATGCATCTAGTCTAGGTTACTAGGATGCTTCATTTTGTGTGTTGCATCTAGTCTAGGTTACTTGGATGCTTCATTGTGTGTGTTGCATCTAGTCTAGGTTATTAGGATGCTTCATTTTGTGTGATGCACCTAGTCTAGGTTATTAGGATGCTTCATTTTGTGTGATGCACCTAGTCTAGGTTATTAGGATGCTTCATTTTGTGTTGCATCTAGTCTAGATTATTAGGATGCTTCATTTTGTGAGTTGCATCTAGTCTAGGTTACTAGGATGCTTCATTTTGTGTGTTGCATCTAGTCTAGGTCACTAGGATGCTTCATTTTGTGTGTTGCATCTAGTCTAGGTTACTAGGGTGCTTTATTTTGTGTGATGCACCTAGTTTAGGTTATAAGGATGCTTTATTTTGTGTGATGCTTCTAGTCTAGGTTATTAGGATGCTTCATTTTGTGTTGCATCTAGTCTAGGTTACTAGGATGCTTCATTTTTTGTGTTGCATCTAGTCTAGGTTATTAGGATGCTTCATTTTGTGTTGCATCTAGTCTAGGTTACTAGGATGCTTCATTTTGTGTGATGCATCTAGTCTAGGGTACTAGGATGCTTCATTTTATGTGATGCATCTAGTCTAGGTTATTAGGATGCTTCATTTTGTGTTGCATCTAGTCTAGGTTATTAGGATGCTTCATTTGGTGTGTTGCATCTAGTCTAGGTTATTAGGATGCTTCATTTTGTGTTGCATCTAGTCTAGGTTACTAGGATGCTTCATTTTGTGTTGCATCTAGTCTAGGTTATTAGGATGCTTCATTTTGTGTTGCATCTAGTCTAGGTTACTAGGATGCTTCATTTTGTGTTGTATCTAGTCTAGGTTATTAGGGTGATTTATTTTGTGTGATGCACCTAGTCTAGGTTATTAGGATGCTTTATTTTGTGTTGCATCTAGTCTAGCTTACTAGGATGCTTCATTTTTTGTGTTGCATCTAGTCTAGGTTATTAGGATGCTTCATTTGGTGGGTTGCATCTAGTCTAGGTTACTAGAATGCTTCATTTTGTGTTGCACCTAGTCTAGGTTACTAGGATGCTTCATTTTGTGTGTTGCATCTAGTCTAGGTTATTAGGATGCTTCATTTTGTGTGTTGCATCTAGTCTAGGTTATTAGGATGCTTTATTTTGTGTGATGCACCTAGTCTAGGTTATTAGGATGCTTCATTTTGTGTTGCATCTAGTCTAGCTTACTAGGATGCTTCATTTTGTGTGTTGCATCTAGTCTAGGTTATTAGGATGCTTCATTTGGTGTGTTGCATCTAGTCTAGGTTATTAGGATGCTTCATTTTGTGTGATACACCTAGTCTAGGTTATTAGGATGCTTCATTTTGTGTTGCATCTAGTCTAGGTTATTATGATGCTTAAATGTGTGTGTTGCATCTAGTCTAGGTTATTAGGATGCTTCATTTTGTGTGTTGCATCTAGTCTAGGTTATTAGGATGCTTCATTTGGTGTGTTGCATCTAGTCTAGGTTATTAGGATGCTTTATTTGTGTTGCATCTAGTCTAGGTTACTAGAATGCTTCATTTTGTGTTGCATCTAGTCTAGGTTACTAGGATGCTTCATTTTGTGTGTTGTATCTAGTCTAGGTTATTAGGATGATTTATTTTGTGTGATGCACCTAGTCTAGGTTATTAGGATGCTTTATTTTGTGTTGCATCTAGTCTAGGGTACTAGTATGCTTCGTTTTGTGTGTTGCATCTAGTCTAGGTTATTAGGATGCTTCATTTTGTGTGTTGCATCTAGTCTAGGTTATTAGGATGCTTCTTTTTGTGTTGCATCTAGTCTAGGTTATTAGATGCTTCATGTTGTGTCTTGCATCTAGTCTA
This sequence comes from Cyrtodaria siliqua, assembly GCA_037043455.1. Lineage (NCBI taxonomy): Eukaryota > Metazoa > Mollusca > Bivalvia > Adapedonta > Hiatellidae > Cyrtodaria > Cyrtodaria siliqua. The sequence continues at coordinate 16,147 of JAWPHD010012156.1, forward strand.
GGGTACTAGGATGCTTCATTTTGTTTTGCATCTAGTCTAGGTTATTATGATGCTTCATTTTGTGTGATGCATCTAGTCTAGGTTACTAGGATGCTTCATTTTGTGTGTTGCATCTAGTCTAGGTTACTTGGATGCTTCATTGTGTGTGTTGCATCTAGTCTAGGTTATTAGGATGCTTCATTTTGTGTTGCATCTAGTCTAGGTTACTAGGATGCTTCATTTTGTGTTGCATCTAGTCTAGGTTACTAGGATGCTTCATTTTGTGTGTTGTATCTAGTCTAGGTTATAAGGGTGATTTATTTTGTGTGATGCATCTAGTCTAGGTTATTAGGATGCTTTATTTTGTGTTGCATCTAGTCTAGCTTACTAGGATGCTTCATTTTGTGTGTTGCATCTAGTCTAGGTTATTAGGATGCTTCATTTGGTGTGTTGCATCTAGTCTAGGTTATTAGGATGCTTTATTTTGTGTTGCATCTAGTCTAGGTTACTAGAATGCTTCATTTTGTGTTGCATCTAGTCTAGGTTACTAGGATGCTTCATTTTGTGTGATGTATCTAGTCTAGGTTATTAGGATGATTTATTTTGTGTGATGCACCTAGTCTAGGTTATTAGGATGCTTTATTTTGTGTTGCATCTAGTCTAGGGTACTAGGATGCTTCGTTTTGTGTGTTGCATCTAGTCTAGGTTATTAGGATGCTTCATTTTGTGTGTTGCATCTAGTCTAGGTTATTAGGATGCTTGATTTTGTGTTGCATCTAGTCTAGGTTACTAGGATGCTTAAATTTTTTGTGTTGCATCTAGTCTAGGTTATTAGGATGCTTCATTTTGTGTTGCATCTAGTCTAGGTTACTAGGATGCTTCATTTTGTTTTGCATCTAGTCTAGGTTATTAGGATGCTTCATTTTGTGTTGCATCTAGTCTAGATTATTAGGATGCTTCATTTTGTGTGTTGCATCTAGTCTAGGTTACTAGGATGCTTCATTTTGTGTGTTGCATCTAGTCTAGGTTACTAGGATGCTTCATTTTGTGTGTTGCATCTAGTCTAGGTTATTAGGGTGGTTTATTTTGTGTGATGCACCTAGTCTAGGTTATTAGGATGCTTTATTTTGTGTTGCACCTAGTCTAGGTTTTTAGGATGCTTCATTTTGTGTGATGCACCTAGTCTAGGTTATTAGGATGCTTCATTTTGTGTGATGCATCTAGTCTAGGGTACTAGGATGCTTCATTTTATGTGATGCATCTAGTCTAGGTTATTAGGATGCTTCATTTTGTGTTGCATCTAGTCTAGGGTACTAGGATGCTTCATTTTATGTGATGCATCTAGTCTAGGTTATTAGGATGCTTCATTTTGTGTTGCATCTAGTCTAGGTTACTAGGATGCTTCATTTTGTGTGATGCATCTAGTCTAGGTTACTAGGATGCTTCATTTTATGTGATGCATCTAGTCTAGGTTACTAGGATGCTTCATTTTATGTGATGCATCTAGTCTAGGTTATTAGGATGCTTCATTTTGTGTTGCATCTAGTCTAGGTTACTAGGATGCTTCATTTTGTGTGATGCATCTAGTCTAGGGTACTAGGATGCTTCATTTTATGTGATGCATCTAGTCTAGGTTATTAGGATGCTTCATTTTGTGTTGCATCTAGTCTAGGTTACTAGGATGCTTCATTTTGTGTGATGCATCTAGTCTAGGTTACTAGGATGCTTCATTTTATGTGATGCATCTAGTCTAGGTTACTAGGATGCTTCATTTTATGTGATGCATCTAGTCTAGGGTACTAGGATGCTTCATTTTATGTGATGCATCTAGTCTAGGTTATTAGGATGCTTCATTTCGTGTTGCATCTAGTCTAGGTTACTAGGATGCTTCATTTTGTGTGATGCATCTAGTCTAGGTTATTAGGATGCTTCATTTTGTGTTGCATCTAGTCTAGGTTACTAGGATGCTTCATTTTGTGTGATGCATCTAGTCTAGGTTATTAGGATGCTTTATTTTGTGTTGCATCTAGTCCAGGTTACTAGGATGCTTCATTTTGTGTGATGCATCTAGTCTAGGTTATTAGGATGCTTTATTTTGTGTGTTGCATCTAGTCTAGGTTACTAGGATGCTTCATTTTATGTGATGCATCTAGTCTAGGGTACTAGGATGCTTCATTTTATGTGATGCATCTAGTCTAGGTTATTAGGATGCTTCATTTTGTGTTGCATCTAGTCTAGGTTATTAGGATGCTTCATTTGGTGTGTTGCATCTAGTCTAGGTTATTAGGAAGCTTTATTTTGTGTTGCATCTAGTCTAGGGTACTAAGACGCTTCATTTTTTGTGTTGCATCTAGTCTAGGTTACTAGGATGCTTCATTTTTTGTGTTGCATCTAGTCTAGGTTATAAGGATGCTTCATTTTGTGTTGCATCTAGTCTAGGTTACTAGGATGCTTCATTTTGTGTTGCATCTAGTCTAGGTTATTAGGATGCTTCATTTTGTGTTGCATCTAGTCTAGGTTACTAGGATGCTTCATTTTGTGTTGCATCTAGTTTAGGTTATTAGGATGCTTCATTTTGTGTTGCATCTAGTCTAGGTTACTAGGATGCTTAAATTTTTTGTGTTGCATCTAGTCTAGGTTATTAGGATGCTTCATTTTGTGTTGCATCTAGTCTAGGTTACTAGGATGCTTCATTTTGTTTTGCATCTAGTCTAGGTTATTAGGATGCTTCATTTTGTGTGATGCATCTAGTCTAGGTTACTAGGATGCTTCATTTTGTGTGTTGCATCTAGTCTAGGTTACTAGGATGCTTCATTGTATGTGTTGCATCTAGTCTAGGTTATTAGGATGCTTCATTTTGTGTGATGCACCTAGTCTAGGTTATTAGGATGCTTTATTTTGTGTTGCATCTAGTCTAGGGCACTAGGATGCTTCATTTTGTGTGTTGCATCTAGTCTAGGTTATTAGGATGCTTCATTTGGTGTGTTGCATCTAGTCTAGGTTATTAGGATGCTTTATTTTGTGTTGCATCTAGTCTAGGGTACTAGGATGCTTCATTTTGTGTGTTGCATCTAGTCTAGGTTATTAGGATGCTTCATTTTGTGTTGCATCTAGTCTAGATTATTAGGATGCTTCATTTTGTGTGTTGCATCTAGTCTAGGTTACTAGGATGCTTCATTTTGTGTGTTGCATCTAGTCTAGGTTACTAGGATGCTTCATTTTGTGTGTTGCATCTAGTCTAGGTTATTAGAGTGCTTTATTTTGTGTGATGCACCTAGTCTAGGTTATTAGGATGCTTCATTTTGTGTTGCACCTAGTCTAGGTTTTTAGGATGCTTCATTTTGTGTGATGCACCTAGTCTAGGTTATTAGGATGCTTTATTTTGTGTTGCATCTAGTCTAGGTTACTAGGATGCTTCATTTTGTGTGATGCATCTAGTCTAGGTTATTAGGATGCTTTATTTTGTGTTGCATCTAGTCTAGGGTACTAGGATGCTTCATTTTATGTGATGCATCTAGTCTAGGTTATTAGGATGCTTCATTTTGTGTTGCATCTAGTCTAGGTTACTAGGATGCTTCATTTTGTGTGATGCATCTAGTCTAGGTTACTAGGATGCTTCATTTTATGTGATGCATCTAGTCTAGGTTACTAGGATGCTTCATTTTATGTGATGCATCTAGTCTAGGTTATTAGGATGATTCATTTTGTGTTGCATCTAGTCTAGGTTACTAGGATGCTTCATTTCGTGTGATGCATCTAGTCTAGGGTACTAGGATGCTTCATTTTATGTGATGCATCTAGTCTAGGCTATTAGGATGCTTCATTTTGTGTTGCATCTAGTCTAGGTTACTAGGATGCTTCATTTTGTGTGATGCATCTAGTCTAGGTTACTAGGATGCTTCATTTTATGTGATGCATCTAGTCTAGGTTACTAGGATGCTTCATTTTATGTGATGCATCTAGTCTAGGGTACTAGGATGCTTCATTTGATGTGATGCATCTAGTCTAGGTTATTAGGATGCTTCATTTTGTGTTGCATCTAGTCTAGGTTACTAGGATGCTTCATTTTGTGTGATGCATCTAGTCTAGGTTACTAGGATGCTTCATTTTGTGTTGCATCTAGTCTAGGTTACTAGGATGCTTCATTTTGTGTGATGCATCTAGTCTAGGTTATTAGGATGCTTTATTTTGTGTTGCATCTAGTCCAGGTTACTAGGATGCTTCATTTTGTGTGATGCATCTAGTCTAGGTTATTAGGATGCTTTATTTTGTGTGTTGCATCTAGTCTAGGTTACTAGGATGCTTCATTTTATGTGATGCATCTAGTCTAGGGTACTAGGATGCTTCATTTTATGTGATGCATCTAGTCTAGGTTATTAGGATGCTTCATTTTGTGTTGCATCTAGTCTAGGTTATTAGGATGCTTCATTTGGTGTGTTGCATCTAGTCTAGGTTATTAGGAAGCTTTATTTTGTGTTGCATCTAGTCTAGGGTACTAGGATGCTTCATTTTTTGTGTTGCATCTAGTCTAGGTTATTAGGATGCTTCATTTTGTGTGATGCACCTAGTCTAGGTTATTAGGATGCTTCATTTTGTGTTGCATCTAGTCTAGGTTATTATGATGATTAATTGTGTGTGTTGCATCTAGTCTAGGTTATTAGGATGCTTCATTTTGTGTTGCATCTAGTCTAGGTTATCAGGATGCTTCATTTGGTGTGTTGCATCTAGTCTAGGTAATTAGGATGCTTCATTTTGTGTTGCATCTAGTCTAGGTTATTATGATGATTAATTGTGTGTGTTGCATCTAGTCTAGGTTATTAGGATGCTTCATTTTGTGTTGCATCTAGTCTAGGTTATCAGGATGCTTCATTTGGTGTGTTGCATCTAGTCTAGGTAATTAGGATGCTTTATTTTGTGTTGCATCTAGTCTAGGTTATTAGGATGCTTCATTTTGTGTGTTGCATCTAGTCTAGGTTATTATGATGCCTAATTGTGTGTGTTGCATCTGGTCTAGGTTATTAGGATGCTTCATTTTGTGTTGCATCTAGTCTAGGTTATCAGGATGCTTCATTTGGTGTGTTGCATCTAGTCTAGGTTATTAGGATGCTTAATTTTGTGTGTTGCATCTAGTCTAGGTTATTAGGATGCTTCATTTTGTGTGATGCATCTAGTCTAGGGTACTAGGATGCTTCATTTTGTGTTGCATCTAGTCTAGGTTATTAGGATGCTTCATTTTGTGTGTTGCATCTAGTCTAGGTTATTAGGATGCTTCATTTGGTGTGTTGCATCTAGTCTAGGTTATTAGGATGCTTCATTTTGTGTGATGCATCTAGTCTAGGGTACTAGGATGCTTCATTTTGTGTTGCATCTAGTCTAGGTTATTAGGATGCTTCATTTTGTGTGTTGCATCTAGTCTAGGTTATTAGGATGCTTCATTTTGTGTGTTGCATCTAGTCTAGGTTATTAGGATGCTTCATTTTGTGTTGAATCTAGTCTAGGGCATTAGGATGCTTCATTTTGTGTTGCATCTAGTCTAGGTTATTAGGATGCTTCATTTTGTGTTGAATCTAGTCTAGGTTACTAGGATGCTTCATTTTGTGTTGCATCTAGTCTAGGTTACTAGGATGCTTCATTTTGTGTGTTGCACCTAGTCTAGGTTATTAGGATGCTTCATTTGGTGTGTTGCATCTAGTCTAGGTTACTAGGATGCTTCATTTTGTGTTGCATCTAGTCTAGGTTACTAGGATGCTTCATTTTGTGTGTTGCATCTAGTCTAGGTTATTAGGATGCTTCATTTGGTGTGTTGCATCTAGTCTAGGGTACTAGGATGCTTCATTTGGTGTGTTGCATCTAGTCTAGGTTACTAGGATGCTTCATTTTGTGTGTTGCACCTAGTCTAGGTTATTAGGATGCTTCATTTTGTGTTGCATCTAGTCTAGGTTATTATGATGCTTAATTGTGTGTGTTGCATCTAGTCTAGGTTATTAGGATGCTTCATTTTGTGTTGCATCTAGTCTCGGTTACTAGGATGCTTCATTTTGTGTGTTGCATCTAGTCTAGGTTATTAGGATGCTTCATTTGGTGTGTTGCATCTAGTCTAGGTTATTAGGATGCTTTATTTTGTGTGTTGCATCTAGTCTAGGTTATTAGGATGCTTCATTGTGTGTGTTGCATCTAGTCTAGGTTACTAGGATGCTTCATTTTGTGTGTTGCATCTAGTCTAGGTCATTAGGATGCTTCATTTTGTGTGTTGCATCTAGTCTTGGTTACTAGGATGCTTTATTTTGTGTGATGCATCTAGTCTAGGTTATTAGGATGCTTTATTTGGTGTGTTGCATCTAGTCTAGGTTATTAGGAAGCTTTATTTTGTGTTGCATCTAGTCTAGGGTACTAGGATGCTTCATTTTGTGTGTTGCATCTAGTCTAGGTTATTAGGATGCTTCATTTTGTGTGTTGCATCTAGTCTAGGTCATTAGGATGCTTCATTTACTAGGATGTTGCAACATTTTGTGTTGCATACATTAAAGGTATTGTCTACTGGTTGTGCGTTAGCTGTTTGGTTCAGTATATTTAGTAAGGTACACAAACAATATAACAATCTGATGTAAAGTGATAATTGTATCTGGTGAATGAAATTTAAGATATAATTCAAGCACATTTATAACACTTCAAAATTACAAAATTACAATGCTGTAATACAGGCCGGGGGTGGGGTGGGGACCTAGAACAATTAACCTAAATTTAAGATAATGATAAGGGGAAATGAAATTTAAGATATATAATTCAAGCACATTTATAACACTTCAACATTCAATGCTGTAATACAGGCTGTGTCGTGTGTGTGTGTTTGTGTGTGTGTGGTGGGGAGACTCCTTTAAGTCACTAGTGAATGACCTAGAGCAATTAACCTAAATTTAAGATATAATATAATTCAAGCACATTTATAACACTTCAACATTACAATGCTGCAATACAGGCCGGGGGGGTGGGGACTCCTTTAAGTCACTAGTGAATGACCTAGAGCAATTAACCTAAATTTAAGATATATAATTCAAGCACATTTATAACACTTCAACATTATAATGCTGCAATACAGGGTCTGTGTGTGTGTTTGTGTGTGTGTGGGGGGGGGGGGGGGGAGGGGGGTGGTTACAATGCTGTAATACAGGCCGGGGGTGGTGGGGACTCCTTTAAGTCACTAGTGAATGACTTAGAACAATTAACCTAAATTTAAGATATATAATTCAAGCACATTTATAACACTTCAACATTACAATGGGGGGGCTATCGTTGTCATCTATTTTACATGATAATCTAGTTTTGTTACCTACATAGACAGGTCTGAATATACGCAATACAACCTTGAATGTCAGGTTTATAAAATCAATATACCCGCTGGTACAATATTCTGATGCATTGAAGGCAACTAATACTGTATTGAATACAGGACATAAATACATATATATCACATTTCAAGGTTTCGCACAGACCTATTTAACAAGATCTACAAAAAAAATAATTGCAGTCAAATGAGAAAAGAAAAAGGTCAGATAGCATGACCAGGACAGACAAATAATCCTAAATTCGTCTCATTGATTATAGATAAACCTAACATACTCGCACAACACAAATATATATAATTGAACACTCTTTTATATAAACTAGAAATTATTATTGTCCATGGGACAAATACGTATGGCTCCCCCACTCGCCCGAACAGGCATAATTGACGACTCTAGGTCCAACCGTTCTCTATTGATCTGAGATCGTTTTGATATTCAATATCCCTGTGACTGTATCTACTATCTGTATCAGTAAGGCCACATAAAAAAATATGTGTGGTTCAGGTAACCCGACCGACCCTATTTTTTTAAGGGGCCGACCCTAAAACTTTTTATGCAAAAATGAAAAAAAAATTAAACAAAAAAAATATCAATAGGGGTCATCTACTGGTCATGACCAACCATCCTTCCAAGTTTGAGGACCCTAGGTCCAACCATTCTCTAGTTATTGATCGGACATCGTTTTGATAGTCAATGTCACCACGACCTTGACCTTTGACCTAGTGACCCCAAAATCAATAGGGGTCATCTTCTGGTCATGATCAACCATCCTTCCAAGTTTGATTGATTGACTGAATTGGATTTTATAGTCGCACCAACAGCTAAGGTCATATGGCGACTTTCCAGCTTCCATTGGTGGAGGAAGACCCCAGGTGCCCCTCCGGGCAATTTTCGTGCACGGGCGGGCACCTGGGTAGAACCACCGACGTTCCGCAAGCCAGCTGGATAGCTTCCTCACATAAAGATTCCTAGGCCCCTGAGGGATCGAACCTACAGCGGTGAGGGGCAAGTGATTTCAAGTCAGAGACGTTATCCAAGTTTGAGGACCCTAGGTCCAACCGTTCTCTAGTTATTGATCGGACATCGTTTTGATAGTCAATGTCACCGCAACCTCTTGACTTTTGACCTAGTGATCCCAAAATCAATAGGGGTCATCTACTTGTCATGACCAACCATCCTTTCAAGTTTGAGGACCCTAGGTCCAACCATTCTCTAGTTATTGATCGGACATTGTTTTGATAGTAACTGTCACCGCAATCTTGACCTTTGACCTAGTGACCCCAAAATCAATAGGAGTTATCTACTTGTCATGACCAACCATCCTTCCAAGTTTGAGGACCCTAGGTCCAACCATCCTCTAGTTATTGATCGGACATCGTTTGTGACACAGACCTACAGACCTACAGACAGACAGAAAGCACAAAATCAATATGGCTCCCCTACCACACTTTGTGTGGGGGAGCCATAATAATCACCATTTACAATATTTTCAAATATAAAAATCATATCTTTTCTTATACCGTGCTTTTGTTTAATATGGCTCATATTCTTTGCAATATTGTCAACAAGCCCAAAATCCAAATCAGAAATAATGTCAAAATGGCACTAATACTTCAATACTTCTTCAAATGTCATCACCTCTGTGAAACTATGTGGTCTAACGTGCTTAAGAAAACCGTCTCAGCTAAAAGATGAAATTAATTTTGTTAAAAGGAAAAACAACATAATTATTTGACATGGAATAAAAATGTAGCGATATTTGTTTTTGTGTGGGGAGCGGGGAAGTTGAGGCGTTGACAAGAGTGCAATCAGTGTTTACACTGTAACACAGGGTTCTATTGACCTATAACAACCTTGATGTGGTATATCACAGATGCTTATCATATAATGGTCATCTCATAGTGGCGGTCTGGGGCATAGCTAGAGCAATTTTGAAGTGTACGCAAACAAAATTATGCTAAGGGCTGCGAGGGCATGCTATGGTGCATTTTGGGAGTATTTCCTAATATTTTAAATACCTGTTTTGACACTGAAATTTTGATTTAGTATCTATCTGACACTGTTTATTATTCTCTATATAACATATATCGTGGGCTCAGCATAACTGTCAATTGTTTCCCACTGAGGATGTGGACAGTCAAAAATTATATTTGGAACTTAAAGGACATCTTAAAAGTATTCATATCCTGACAAATTGTACTTTTCATTTCAAAGAAAACATGATTTACATGTAGCTGTAGTCATTAATAATTAAATATAATGGTAACAGTTATTGCCATAATGGTAACAGTTATTGCCATAATGGTAACAGTTATTGCCATAATGGTAACAGTTATTGCCAATATGTTTTTATAATTAGTCATATTCAACAATTGCCAGCTGTGGGTCTCATATTTCAGATTTCACACTACGTGGTCCGAGTATTAACTTTCATACCCCATCCAACCCCTTCTCCAAGAAGCGAAAACGGGGTTGGCCGGGGTATGAAATAAAACTTTAATTTCGACTTAAAAGTTTGTATTGTATTGTAAAATTAACACATTTAATAGTTAAATATAAACAGGTTATCGCATTTTTTCAGTAAAAAATGTTTGTAAACATGTTTTATTGAAAAAATATCCGTTACAAAAACCTGCTAATATAAGCTTTCCCATCGCTTAATGAAATTAAGGCAGGACCATGTAATGGGGCTGGTGGTGGTGTGGGGGTGGGTGCAGATGGCATTCAATCAAAAATCTTTCAGATGTCCCCTCTCCCTGGATTTATACACGCACGTCCATAAAATATGCTTAATACTTAACAAAGTTCTAGAATCATCTGACTGAGACCATTTGAATATAACCAGTTCTTGCATCAATCGATCAGTAAATTGAAGCATCCAAAGTAGCAAGTTTGACAGTTCCACATCCACATATTTACATGCACAACTCCGCTGATCGTCATATCCACTTCCGCCAGACCTCTACTCATCCTCCTCAGTTTTCTTGCTCTTCTCCTTCTTCTTTTTCTTGATAGGAGCAAGTTCGATAGGAGCAAGTGTTTTTTTCTGTATTTTGGGAAAATATTTTTTCTGTATTTTTGGGAAAATATGATTCATCAATTGTAGCAGAGATGCCTCTGGTTGAGATGCCTCTGGTTTGTGGCCTATATGTAGGAGGAGAAGGCTGTGGCCTGAAATTAAATTGTAAAAACATTTTATTGCAAGTTATGCTATATCAATATGGTAAGGTACTATGTTCATTCCACGATGTAGGGAAGATTTAAAATGTTCCTAATATTATTATTTTTTACATCAATGGCAATGGTTATTTGTTAGAGATGGGGAATTTCCTATACTTTAAAGCTCGGTCTAGTTCAACCATGATCCGTCTTTGGCAATTGCCAGGTAGTTTATACTAAGAGTAAAATTGCACTTGAAGGTGTTGCCTGAATACAGATATGAATAAGGATACTTTATAATTTTATGAGGTACACAGAATCTGAATATCAAATCATAGCTTTGACCCAAGTGTTGGAGTGGGCATAAGGTAAGCATATTAGTCAGACCAACCGAAGTTGCTCTTTAGAGAAATTGTGCCTAAGATAACATTTAACGAGATACAGAATAAAGGAATGGCTACATTTCATCTTTTACGACTGAAATTACATGTGACCATTACGCATGAAAAACAACAACAGGAAGTTCTTCTCTTTCGAAGTATGTACTGTAACACAAATGGAACCAGCATCTTCAAAAAATCAGTAGGTTTAGAAAAGGTGCATATATGTTGTAAAGTTTGGTTGTTGTTGTTGGTGGTGGGATAGCTACTTTAAAACAAACTTTTGAAAGTTTTAGCCATTGCTGACATACACACTACCTGTACTATAAATAAACCATTTGATCTGCAAGCTGTCCCTGTCTCATTTTATGCTTATATAAGCATTTTCTGCATTTAAAGAATAAACTTTATTAATTGTACATCTATTAAAAAACAACAGTTTACAAAGATAACTCACTATAATATGGTGAGATGACAGCAATGGTGTGGTGTATGTACCCTTACAGAATATAAATTTTTACAATTACATACTGGTAATGCAATTAAACTCATCACTTTCTAATCTGCAGTTTATTTTTTGCACTTGACCAAGATAATATGGCCTATTGATATTAAATAGGCTTGTTTATTTCAGTGCCAAAAGCAGGGCCTCTAAGGGGGATATTTTACTCTGGTAGAAACTTACCCTGACACCGGTCTTACTATCGCACCGGCTGCCAGAAGCAGATTCTAACAGATAAATATTTTCCATAAATCTTGTTAATATCACCTTTAATCGGCAAAATGCCCAAAACTAGGAATAGGAGAGGGGGTGGAGCGAAGCCGGGAAGGCAAGCACAGTACGATAGGACGCAACAGACGACGGATGCTGTTACAGTTAAGAATAGTGGTCGGAAGGACGATGTATCTGAAGAGGGCGAGGCACCAGAGATCCTCCGTTTAGGCGGCGATCATGAGGACGAATCGGGTAAGGATCGGAACCCGGATATTTGGGAAAAAGTGGTTGCCACGGCCGCAAAGTTGGTACCCCCGTCGGAGTTCGACATAACGCAGTAAAAATGTGCAGATGATGATCTGACTGCACGTTTCCCATGAGGTGTATGCCAAAATATGGCGCCATGACTACGTTAATTTAGCCGTTCTATTAAAAAAAGGACAATACACAAATTTATGATCAACCCCGTCAGCTGTTTGTAAATGATTCCGCGGCTATAATATCTAAGACACGCCCAATAAAGTCCATATCAAATTTAAGAGACTGGACTGATGTATTCATTATTTTTGCAGCCATTTACTTATAAAAATATAAAGAAAAGACAACTGAACTTTTGCAGTACATGTCGGTAATTAGGGAAGCTGAGGCCCGAAACAGCTCATTAGCCTGGAAAATATACGATGAGCAGTTCAGACTGCGCCTGTCGCAAAAGTTGCAGCCATGGTCACAGCTCAATGCAGATTTGTGGCTGCAAATTATGACTCGTGACCACAATGTGACCCCTGGCAGAAACAATCAGACTCGCTGCCCCTCGGGGGTCTGTATTGACTTTAATAAACAGAATGGTTGTTTTTACAGAACATGTAAATATTCACACATTTGCTCTGCCTGCCGTGGGGAGCACCCCGAGTGGCAGTGTCCAAGATTTATGGGCGGCCAAATTCAGCGTTTCCACCAGAATACCGGCCGGTCATTTCCTGGACAGCAAAATCAGCCATTTCGGGGGCTTCAGTCAGCAGGCAGCAGGGGTGCACCATATAACAGAGGGTTTCGAGGATCATTCAGACGCAACTAGGCCAGACGTAACTTCATTTGCATTAGGAAAGTCCCCAATACAAATCGACAAACTTTTGGAATTATTGGAATTTTATCCGGACCGCATTGCTGCAAAACAGTTAGCTGATGGTTTCCTATATGGGTTTCCTCTACAGTATGAGGGACCTAGAGTTAGTTGTGAAGCCAAAAACTTGTCATCAGCTTGTCAAAACACAGATATTGTAAGACAGAAAATTTTAAAAGAAATCTAAGCTGGTCGAGTAGGAGGTCCATATGATAGGCCCCCTTTTTGTAACTTTCGAGTATCCCCACTAGGTCTGGTACCTAAAAAAGAAATCGGCGAATATAGGCTTATTCATCACTTGTCATACCCTGAAGGGGAATCTGTCAACGATTATATCGATCCAAAAATATGTTCAGTGCAATACACCCAATTCGATGAGGCAGTAAAAATGATTCAAGAGCTTGGTCAGGGTGCATTGTTAGGAAAGGCAGATATAAAATCAGCATTCAGGCTTATCCCAGTCGCACCCCAGTATTTTCGTATAATGGGTTTTAAATTTGATGACAAGTATTATTTTGATAAATGTCTCCCATTTGGTTTTTGATTTCATGCTCTTTATTTGAGAAGTTTGCAAAATTTGTGGAATATTTAGTACGTCGGACGGTAGCAGTCGGTAAACTGCTGCATTATTTAGACGATTTTCTTGGTGGTGGTAAAGCAAATTCTGATATTTGTAAAGTTGTTATGGACACATTTTTTCAGCAGTGTGACAATTTGGGAATTCCAATAGCTTCAGAAAAATGTGAAGGCCCACAAACAGTTATTGTTTTTCTGGGGCTTGAATTAGATTCTGTGTTGATGCAAGTACAGATACCATTAGATAAAATTCAGGCGATAATTGTTCCAATTACAGAGATTCTTAAGCATCGTAGCATCAAGCTTAAGACACTTCAGTCTATAATTGGCTCGTTGAACTTTATGTGCCGAGTAATTGTACCGGGTCGTCCTTTTTGTAGACGGTTGATCAATGCAACCTGCGGGCTTGTAAAGCCACACCATCACCTACGTATTTCAAAGGGTATGAGACAAGATCATAACATGTGGTTGCTCTTTTTTGAATCTTTTAATGGAATATCAGTATTTCATGAAAAGTTCTGGAGTTCAAGCGAAGATCTATTGCTATATACTGCTAGTGCTGGGGGCTATGGTCTAGGTTTTGGTGCATACTTCCAAGGCAAGTGGGCATACGGTGCATGGCCTGACAACTGGTTTCTGGAGGGCTTGGTGAGCGATATCACAGTTCTCGAGTTGTTCCCGATTTACATATCAATTGTCATTTGGGGTGAGGAACTATGGAATAAGAAATTGTTACTATGGTGTGACAATCAGTCTGTGGTGCATATAATTAACTCTCAAACATCAAAGTCTGAACAGGTCATGATTGTCCTCAGAGCTCTTGTACTAAAATGCTTGCAATTAAATGTAGTACTTAAAGCAGAACATGTACCTGGTCGACAGAATATTCTCACCGATTGCTTGTCTCGTTTACAGGTAAACAGGTTTCGTCAGTTAGCCCCAGGTGCAGATTCAGAGCCAACAAGGGTACCACCCCAGCTTTTCAACATTTTCAACACAGCATCAGTCGGTTGCTGAGTGCCAGTATTTCAGAAAATACAAAAAATGCATATAGGAATGGGCTGCAAGTTTTCGCTAAATTTAGACAAGCCTATTCACTGCCTGAACGATGGCCTGTGTTAGCAGCTGAGCTGCTGACTTTTATTTCTTATTTGTTTGAAAAGGGATATGCACCTACATCAGCATGTTCATACTTGTCTGCTATCAGTTTCCAACATAATGCCCCTGTCACACTATAGCGCGTTTCCACTGCGTTGGCACGGCGTTGTTTAATTTTCCAGAACGCCGTGAGATCGCAAGAAAAATCTGATATTTTTCGTGAAGATGGAGATGTCACGGCGTCCTCACAGCGACCAAGGCGTTGCTACGGAGCTCCTATGGCGTTCTATCGCGTTCCTACGGAGTTCTTGTTGGCGATTGTCTGCGCTCTCACGGCGCTTCCACTGCGTGCACTGCGCTTTCACGGCGCTCACACTGCGCTGACGGCGTGTTGAAGACGTTCGTTTGCACTACCTATAATTCATTTATACTATTTTGTTCGTTTTTGTCATGCAAACGCCGATGGACGCGGTAGAAGCGCCTTGGGAGCGCAATGATCGCCGTGACAGCTCCGTACAGTCGTTGTAAGAGCGCAATAAAATAAATAACACTCCGTATAAGCGCCGTAGACGCGCCGTATAAGCGCGGTAGAGACGCAGTGACATCTCAGAGAACGCCGTACAATCTCCGTGCAAGCGCCACCGACAACCACAGCGTTCGCACTGCGACCTCTGCGCGCCCTCGGAGCTCCTGTGGCTTTGTAGGAGACCTTACTGCGCTGCTATGGCGACCTTACGGCGATCCCACTGCGCTCTTATCAGAACGCCGAGCGACGGCGTTTGTTTTGTGCATGCTCAAAGTGCGCGCCGTCGCTTGGCGTTCTATGCGATCCCAATGCGTCTACTGGCGATGCCACTGCGTTGCTGCGGCGATGCTTGCGATCGTACTGCGCGCACCTCGGCGTTCTGCATTTTTCTTGGAAGCCGTGGGATCGCCGTCAGAACGCGGCCCTAGTGTGACAGGGGTTTAAGTTACATAACATGGTTGACAGTACAAATGATTTTACTGTTAATAAAGCCATTGAAGGTTTCCGTCGAATCAGGTCAACATTCGACTCCCGTATTCCCATTATGTACGAGACTCTGGTTAACATCTCGTATACACTCGATAAAGTATGCACTTCAAGTTTTGAAGTTAGCCTGTTCACGGCAGCATACTCTTTAGCATTTTTGGACTTTTCAGAGTAAGTGAGATTGTAGTTGCTTCCCCTTGCATGGCTGAGAGAGCATTGCAGCGAGATGACATCTCAGTGGTTACTTGTAATGGCAAACAAGAACTCCGAGTGCGTTTGCACAAATCAAAGACAAGTCAATCGGGAGCCTCAGTTAGTGTCTCTGTAGGTCAGGTAGCAGGTCCGGTGTGCCCTGTAAGTTTGGTTCTAGGTTATTTAACCAAGAGGCCTTCTTCTCCTTATTTCTTTTGTCATTTGAATGGCAAGCCTTTAACACGATACCAATTTGGCGCAGTGTTAACAAGATGCATTCACCATCTACAACTACCAAGTAAAGGCTATCAAACTCATTTGTTCCGTATTGGTGCGGCCAGTTGGTTATAAAAACGAGGAGTTTCAGATAACACTATTAAAAGGATGGGTCGGTGGAAATCGGATGCTTTTAGAAAATATATCAGGTTGTTTGTGTGGCAGGAAAATTCCTGGGGGTTACAGATTAGCTGGCTAGTTTAAATGTAGAAAATTATGACATTTGGTGGACCCCAGCGTCTTCACCAGGGGCTCTGCCGGGGAGCTTGATTTATCAGGTCCTAGCGTAACCACTTGGGACTTGACCCTCCGGGATTTTCCTGTAACCTTAGTGACCTTACCGCCACACATAAAATTGATAAATTAGTCAATAATTTGTGCCAATTATTCTAGTCAATTATTCTAGTCAAAATAAAGTTAATGTCAATAAATATGTGCTTGTAATTCATTTTGGCCATCTTGAAATAATATGGCCTATTGATATTAAATAGGCTTGTTTATTTCAGTGCCAAAAGCAGGGCCTCTAAGGGGGATATTTTACTCTGGTAGAAACTTACCCCGACACCGGTCTTACTATCGCACCGGCTGCCAGAAGCAGATTCTAACAGATAAATATTTTCCATACCCACCCACCCACCGCAATTATTAGTGCTTACTTATAGCACTAATGTCGTCATGCATTATAAAGTTGGTCACAAAACAATTATTGCTGATCAATACGACACTTTTGACCAATCCATGATTGCTATACTCGGTGTTGGTCATTGACGCTCAATTGACTTTAATAGATATTCTGTTTTGTGTCTCAGTAGACATCTTGCAATTTTACAAGATGTTATAATTTCCTTATATTACAATTAGAACTTGTACTGCTTTCTGCCGCCATTCTATATATATTTCCAGAATATGCTGGATGAATCTGCAATGCGTCCATTGGTTCATTACAAGAGCCTGCACATTTCATGTGAATAGATACTAACTCTATCAGTGGGAAGTCGCAATCCAGTTATCCACGGATGGCAGATTCATTGCAAGCATTCAGGAGTCGTGGCATTGCGGATGGATTTAGACTATTGATCTGTAGTACTAAGTGTTGCAAAGGATTCATAAATAGCGACAATTCCAACTTTATTACATGTAGTGTATATATTCACGGCATTGCAGATTTAGACAAGGGATTGATTGATACATGTATTATTGTTCGCAAATCATCAATGGAAAAGCAAGACAATTCAGACTTTCTCTACACTTAGTAATTATCATCAGACTTTTAATGTACCAAGGACATTATAAATATCATCATGAGAATATGACTTTAACCATGATTTTGTTAACATATTTTATTTTGATATGTCATTTATGACTGTCACGATTACCACTTTTACACAATATTGTTCCAGGTTTTAATTTTCATTGAAATATTACAATTTTAATTATTTAATTTTTTAGTCGTCACTGACATGCAGGAAAATTCCAGGGGATACAGATTAACTGGCTAGTTTAAGTGTAGAAAATTATGACATTTGGTGGACCCCAGCCTCTTCACGAGGGGCTCTGCCGAGGAAATTGATTTATCAGGTCCCAGCGTTACCACTTGGGACTTGAGTATCCGGGATGTTGATTGGTGGGCCCTAGCGTTTTCACCAGGGGCTCTGCCGGGGAGCTTAATTCACCAGGTCCTAGGGTAACCACTTGGGACTTGACCCTCCGGGATTTTCCTGTAACCATAGTGACCTTACCTCCACACATAAAATTGATAAATTAGTCAATAATTTGTGCCAATTATTCTAGTCAAAATAAAGTTAATGTCAATAAATATGTGCTTGTAATTCATTTTGGCCATCTTCAAATAATGACCTATACTCACTGCATTGCATCTGATGACAATGGTACTTACGTAATATAAGATGGTGTTCCCAATGCTAGTCTGACCCAGATGGCACACCCACATTGTATTTGACACAGATGTCACACCCACATTGTATTTGACCCAGATGTCACAACCACACTGTATTTGACCCAGATGACACACCAACATTGTATTTGACCCAGACGGCACACACACATTATATTTGACTCAGATGGCACACCCACATTGAATTTGACTCAGATAGAACACCCACATTGTATTTGAAACAGATGACACACCCATAGTGTATTCGACTCAGATGGCACACCCACATTGTATTTGACCCAGATGGAACACCCACATTGTATTTGACACAGATGGTATGCCCACGTTGTATTTGACCAGATGACACACCCACATTGTATTTCACACAGATGGTACACCCACACTGTATTTGATTCAGATGGAACACCCACATTGATAGCATGCCCACATTGTATTTGATACAGATGGCATACACACACACTGTATTTGACACAGATGGCATGCCCACATTGTATTTGACCCAGATAGCACACAAACATTGTATTTGATTCAGATGGCACACCCATAATGTATTTGACACAGACGGTACACCCACATTGTATTTCACTCAGATGACAAATCCACATTGTATTTGATCCAGATGGCATGCCCACATTGCATTTGACACAGATGGCATACATACACACTGTTTTTACTCGGATGGCACACCCACATTGTATTTGACACAGACGGAACACCCACATTGTATTTGATTCAGATGGCACACCCACATTGTATTTGACACAGACGGTACACCCACAATGTATTTGATTCAGATGGCACACCCACATAGTATTTGACACAGACGGTACACCCACATTGTATTTGACCCAGATGGCACACCGACATTGTATTTGACCCAGATGGCATGCCCACATTGCATTTGACACAGATGGCATACATACACATTGTTTTTGACTCAGATGGCACACCCACATTGTATTTGACCCAGAAGACACACCCACATTGTATTTGACTCAGATGACACACCCACATTGTATTTGACTCAGATGGCATGCCCACATTGTATTTGACACAGATGGCATACACACAAACACACATACATTGAATTTGACGCTGATGGCACACCCACATTGTATTTGACTCAGATGGCACACCCACAGTGAATTTCAAACAGATGACACTCCCACAGTGTATTTGACTCAGATGGCACACCCATATATTGTATTTGACCCAGATGGAACACCCACATTGTATATGACACAGATGGCATGCCCACATTGTATTTGACTCAGATGGCAGACCCACATTGTATTTTGACACAGATGGCATACAAACACATTGTATTTGACTCAGATGGCACACCCACATTGCAAATGACACAGATGGCACACCCACACTGTACTTGATCCACATGGCACACCCACATTGTATTTTGACAAAGATGGCACACCCATATTATATTTTGACACAGATGGCACACCCACATTGTATTTGACTATGATGGCACACCCACATTGTATTTGACCCATATGTCACACCCACATTGTATAAAACACAGTTGTCACACCCTTATTGTATTTGACCCATATGTCACACCCACATTGTTTTTGACCCAGATGGCACACACACATTGTATTTGACTCAGATGGCACACCCACATAGTATTTGACTCAGATGACAAACCCACAGTGTATTTGACTCAGATGGCACACCCATATTGTATTTGACCCAGATGGAACACCCACATTGTATTTGACCCAAATGGCATGCCCACATTGTATTTGACCAGATGACACACACACATTGTATTTGACACAGATGGTACACCCACACTGTATTTGCTTCAGATGGAACACCCACATTGATGGCATGCCCACATTGTATTTGACGAAGATGGCATACACACACACTGTATTTGACACAGATGGCATGCCAACATTGTATTTGACCCAGATTGGAAACAAACATTGTATTTTATTCTGATGGCACATCCACATTGTACTTGACACAGACGGTACACCCACATTGTATTTCACTCAGATGGCACACCCACATTGTATTTGACCCAGATGGCATGCCCACAACACATATGACACAGATGGCATACATACACATTATTTTTACTCAGATGGCACACCCACATTGTATTTGATTCAGATGGCACACCCACATTGCATTTGACACAGATGGCACACCCACATTGTATTTGACACTGATGGCACACCTACATTGTATATGACACAGATGGCATGCCCACATTGTATTTGACTCTGATGGCACACCCACAATGTATTTGAGCCATATGACACACCCACATTGTATTTTGATGAAGATGGCACACACCCACATTGTATCTTGACACAGATGGCACACCCACATTGTATTTGACTCTGATGGCACACCCACATTGTATTTGACCCAAATGGCTCACCCACATTGTATATGACCCAGATGGCACATCCACATTGTATTTTGACACAGATGGCACACCCATATTGTATTTGACATAGATGGAACACCCACATTGTATTTTGACACAGATGGCACACACACATTGTATTATACTCAGATGGCACACCCACATTGTATTTGACTCTGATGGCACACACACATTGTATTTGACCCATATGGTACACCCACATTGTATATGACACAGGTGGCATGCCCATATTGTATTTGACCAAGATGGCACACTCACGTTGTATTTTGACACAGATGGCACACACACACATTGTATTGGACTCTGATGGCAGACCAACATTGTATTTGAGCCATATGGCACACCCACATTGTATATGATACAGATGGCATGCACACAATGTATTTGACCAAGATGGCACACCCACATTGTATTTGACTCAGATGACACACCCACATTGTATTTGAGCCATATGGCACACCCACATTGTATATGACACAGATGGCACACCCACATTGTATATGACACAGATGGCAAATCCACATTGTATTTGAGCCATATGGTACACCCACATTGTATCTGACACACCCACATTGTATTTGACTCTGATGGCCCACCGACATTGTATTTGACTCTGATGGCACACCCACATTGTATTTGAGCCATATGGCACACCGATATTGTATATGACACAGATGGCACACCCACATTGTATATGACACAGATGGCACACCCACATTGTATTTGACTCTGATGGCACACCCACATTGTATATGACACAGATGGCACACCCACATTGTATATGACTCAGATGACACACCCACATTGTATTTTTGACACAGATGGCACACCCACATTGTATATGACACAGATGGCATGCCCACAACACATATGACACAGATGGCATACATACAAATTATTTTTACTCAGATGCAAACCCACATTGTATTTGATTCAGATGGCACACCCACATTGCATTTGACACAGATGGCACACCCACATTGTATTTGACACTGATGGCACACCCACATTGTATATGACACAGATGGCACACCCACATTGTATTTGACCCAGATGGCATGCCCACAACACATATGACACAGATGGCATACATACACATTATTTTTACTCAGATGGCACACCCACATTGTATTTGATTCAGATGGCACACCCACATTGTATTTGACACAGATGGCACACCCACATTGTATTTGACACTGATGGCACACCCACATTGTATATGACACAGATGGCACACCCACATTGTATATGACTCAGATGACACACCCACATTGTATTTTTGACACAGATGGCACACCCACATTGTATATGACACAGATGGCATGCCCACATTGTATTTGACTCTGGTGGCACAACCACATTGTATTTGAGCCATATGACACACTCACATTGTATTTTGATGAAGATGGCACACCCACATTGTATCTTGACACAGATGGCACACCCATATTGTATTTAACTCTGATGGCACACCCACATTGTATTTGACCCAAATGGCTCACACACATTGTATATGACACAAATGGCATGCCCACATTGTATCTGACCCAGATGGCACATCACATTGTATTTGACACAGATGGCACACCCATATTGTATTTGACATAGATGGCACACCCACATTGTATTTTGACACAGATGGCACACAAACATTGTATTATACTCAGATGGCACACCAATATTGTATTTGACCCAGATGGCAGGCCCATATTGTATTTGACATAGATGGCACACCCACATTGTATTTTGACACAGATGGCACACACACATTGTATTATACTCAGATGGCACACCCATATTGTATTTGACTCAGATGGATTGCCCACATTGCATCTGACACATATGGAATACATACACATTGTTTTTACTCAGATTGCACACCCACATTGTATTTGATACAGACGGTACACCCACATTGTATTTGATTCAGATGGTACACCCACATTGTATTTGACTCAGATGGCACACCCACATTGTATTTGAAATAGATAGCACACCCACATTGTATTTGACCCAAATGGCTCACCCACATGTATATGACACAGATGGCATGCCCACATTGCATCTGACCCAGATGGCACATCCACATTGTATTTTGACACAGATGGCACACCCACATTGTATTTGACATAGATGGCACACCCACATTGTATTTTGACACAGATGGCACACACACATTGTATAACACTCAGATGGCACACCCATATTGTATTTGACTCAGATGGCATGCCCACGTTGCATCTGACACATATGGAATACATACACATTGTTTTTACTCAGATGGCACACCCACATTGTATTTGACACAGACGGTACACCCACATTGTATTTGACCCAGATGGCACACCCACATTGTATTTGACCCAGATGGCATGCCCACATTGGATTTGACCCAGATGGCATACATACACATTGTTTTTGACTCAGATGGCACACCCACATTGTATTTGACTCAGATGGCACACCCCACATTATATTTGACACAGATGGCATACACACACATTGGATTTGACTTAGATGGCACACCCACATTGTATTTGACCCAGACAGCACACCCACATTGTATATGACACAGATGGCATGCCCTCATTGTATTTGACACAGATAGCACGCCCACATTGTATTTTGACACAGATAGCATACCCACATTGTATTTGACTCTGTTGGCACACCCACATTGTATTTGACCCATATGGCACACCCACATTGTATTTGACCCATATGGCACACCCACATTGTATATGACACAGATGGCATGCCCACATTGTATTTGACCCAGATGGCACACCCTGATTGTATTTGACCCAGATGGCACACCCTGATTGTATTTTGACACAGATGGCATACACACGCATTGTATTTGACTCAGATGGCACACCCACATTGCATTTGAGTCTGATGGCACACCCATATTGTATTTGATTCAGATGGTACACCCATATTGTATTTGACCCAGATAGCATGCCCAGACTATATTTGACTCAGATGGCACACCCACATTGTATTTGACCCAGATGGCATGCCCACATTGCATTTGACACAGATGGCATACATGCACATTGTTTTTGACTCGGATGGCACACCCACATTGTATTTGACTCAGATGACACAGCCACATTGTATATGACTAAGAAGGCACGCCCACATTGTAGCTTGACACAGATGGCACACCCACATTGTATTTGACTCTGATGGCACACCCACATTGTATTTGACCCAAATGGCTCACTCACATTGTATATGACACAGATGGCATACCCACATTGTATCTGACCCAGATGGCACATCCACATTGTATTTTGACACAGATGGCACACCCATATTGTATTTGACATAGATGGCACACCCACATTGTATTTTGACACAGATGGCACACACACATTGTATTATACTCAGATGGCACACCCACATTGTATTTGACTCTGATGGCACACACAGATTGTATTTGACCCATATGGAACACCCACATTGTATATGACACAGGTGGCATGCCCACATTGTATTTGACCAAGATGGCACACCCACATTGTATTTTGACACAGATGGCACACACACACATTGTATTTGACTCAGATGGCACACCCACATTGTAGTGGACTATGATGGCACACCAACATTGTATTTGAGCCATATGGCACACCCACATTATATATGATACAGATGGCATGCCCACAATGTATTTGACCAAGATGGCACACCCACATTGTATTTGACTCAGATGACACACCCACATTGTATTTGACTCTGATGGCACACATACATTGTATTTGAGCCATATGGCACACCCACATTGTATATGACACAGATGGCACACCCACATTGTATATGACACAGATGGCAAACCCACATTGTATTTGAGCCATATGGTACACCCACATTGTATCTGACACACCCACATTGTATTTGACTCCGATGGCCCACCGACATTGTATTTGACTCTGATGGCACACCCACATTGTATTTGAGCCATATGGCACACCGATATTGTATATGACACAGATGGCACACCCACATTGTATATGACACAGATGGCACACCCACATTGTATTTGACTCTGATGGCACACCCACATTGTATATGACACAGATGGCACACCCACATTGTATGTGACTCAGATGACACACCCACATTGTATTTTTGACACAGATGGCACACCCACATTTTATATGACACAGATGGCATGCCCACATTGTATTTGACTCTGATGGCACACCCACATTGTATTTGAGCCATATGACACACCCACATTGTATTTTGATGAAGATCGCACACCCACATTGTATCTTGTCACAGATGGCACACCCACATTGTATTTGACTCTGATGGCACACCCACATTGTATTTGACCCAAATGGCTCACCCACATTGTATATAACACAAGATGGCATGCCCACATTGTATCTGACCCAGATGGCACATCCACATTGTATTTTGACACAGATGGCACACCCATATTGTATTTGACATAGATGGCACACCCACATTGTATTTTGACACAGATGGCACACACACATTGTATTATACTCAGATGGCACACCCATATTGTATTTGACCCAGATGGCATGCCCACATTGCATTTGACACATATGGAATACATACACATTGTTTTTACTCAGATGGCACACCCACATTGTATTTGAGCCATATGGCACACCGATATTGTATATGACACGGATGGCACACCCACATTGTATATGACACAGATGGCACACCCACATTGTATTTGACCCAGATGGCATGCCCACATTGCATTTGACACAGATGGCATACTTGCACATTGTTTTTGACTCGGATGGCACACCCACATTGTATTTGACTCAGATGACACAGCAACATTGTATTTGACTCAGAAGGCACGCCCACACTGTATTTTGATGAAGATGGCACACCCACATTGTATCTTGACACAGATGGCACACCCACATTGTATTTGACTCTGATGGCACACCCACATTGTATTTAACCCATATGGCACACCACATTGTCTATGACACAGATGGCACACCCACATTGTATTTGACCAAGATGGCATGCCCACATTGCATTTGACACATATGGAATACATACACATTGTTTTTACTCAGATGGCACACCCACATTGTATTTGACACAGATGGTACCCCCACATTGTATTTGATTCAGATGGTACACCAACATTGTATTTGACACAGATAGCACGCCCAGGCTATATTTGACTCAGATGGCACACCCACATAGTATTTGACCCAGATGGAATGCCCACATTGCATTTGACACAGATGGCATACATGCATATTGTTTTTGACTCGGATGGCACACCCACATTGTATTTGACTCAGCTGGTACACCCACATTGTATTTGATTCAGATGGTACACCAACATTGTATTTGACACAGATAGCACGCCCAGACTATATTTGACTCAGATGGCACACCCACATTGTATTTGACCCAGATGGCATGCCCACATTGTATTTGACACAGATGGCATACTTGCACATTGTTTTTGACTCGGATGGCACACCCACATTGTATTTGACTCAGATGACACAGCCACATTGTATTTGACTCAGAAGGCACGCCCACACTGTATTTTGATGAAGATGGCACACCCACATTGTATCTTGACACAGATGGCACACCCATTTTTGTATTTGACTCTGATGGCACACCCACATTGTATTTAACCCATATGGCACACCACATTGTCTATGACACAGATGGCACACCCACATTGTATATGACCCAGATGGCATGCCAACATTGCATTTGACACATATGGAATACATACACATTGTTTTTACTCAGATGGCACACCCTCATTGTATTTGACACAGATGGTACACCCACATTGTATTTGATTCAGATGGTACACCAACATTGTTTTGACACAGATAGCACGCCCAGACTATATTTGACTCAGATGGCACACCCACATTGTATTTGACTCTGATGGCACACCCACATTGTATATGACACAGATGGCACACCCACATTGTATATGACTCAGATGACACACCCACATTGTATTTTTGACACAGATGGCACACCCACATTGTATATGACACAGATGGCATGCCCACATTGTATTTGACTCTGATGGCACACCCACATTGTATTTGAGCCATATGACACACCCACATTGTATTTTGATGAAGATGGCACACCCACATTGTATCTTGACACAGATGACACACCCACATTGTATTTGACTCTGAAGGCACACCCACATTGTATTTGACCCAAATGGCTCACCCACATTGTATATGACACAGATGGCATGCCCACATTGTATCTGACCCAGATGGCACATCCACATTGTATGTTGACACAGATGGCACACCCATATTGTATTTGACATAGATGGCACACCCATATTGTATTTTGACACAGATGGCACACACACATTGTTTTATACTCAGATGGCACACCCATATTGTATTTGACCCAGATGGCATGCCCACATTGCATTTGACACATATGGAATACATACACATTGTTTTTACTCAGATGGCACACCCACATTGTATTTGACACAGATGGTACACCCACATTGTATTTGATTCAGATGGTACACCAACATTGTATTTGACACAGATAGCACGCCCAGACTATATTTGACTCAGATGGCACACCCACATTGTATTTGACCCAGATGGCATGCCCACATTGCATTTGACACAGATGGCATACTTGCACATTGTTTTTGACTCGGATGGCACACCCACATTGTATTTGACTCAGATGACACAGCCACATTGTATTTGACTCAGAAGGCACGCCCACACTGTATTTTGATGAAGATGGCACACCCACATTGTATCTTGACACAGATGGCACACCCACATTGTATTTGACTCTGATGGCACACCCACATTGTATTTAACCCATATGGCACACCACATTGTCTATGACACAGATGGCACACCCACATTGTATTTGACCCAGATGGCATGCCCACATTGCATTTGACACATATGGAATACATACACATTGTTTTTACTCAGATGGCACACCCACATTGTATTTGACACAGATGGTACACCCACATTGTATTTGATTCAGATGGTACACCAACATTGTATTTGACACAGATAGCACGCCCAGACTATATTTGACGCAGATGGCACACCCACATTGTATTTGACCCAGATGGAATGCCCACATTGCATTTGACACAGATGGCATACATGCACATTGTTTTTGACTCGGATGGTACACTAACATTGTATTTGACTCTGATGACAAACCCGCATTGTATTTGACCCAGACGGCACACCCACATTGTATATGACACAGATGGCATGCCCACATTGTATTTGACCCAGATGGCATGCCCACATTGTATTTTGACACAGATGGCACACCCACATTGTATTTGACTCTGATGGCACACCCACATTGTATTTGACCCATATGGCACACCCACATTGTATATGACACAGATGGCATGCCACATTGTATTTGACCCAGATGGCACACCCACATTGTATTTTGACACAGATGGCACACCCAGACTGTATTTGACACAGCCACATTGGATTTGGCACAGATGGCACACCCACATTGCATTTGACTCAGATGGCACACCCACACTGCATTTGATCCAGATTGCACACCCACATTGTATTTGACACAGGTGGCAGCAACCACATTGTATTTGACACTGATGGCACACCCACATTGTATTTTACCAAGATGGCACACCCACATTGTATTTGACCCAGATGGCACACCCATTGTACTTGACACAGATGGCACACCACATTGTATTCGACCCAGATGGCACACCCACATTAAATTTGACACAGATGGAACACCCATTGTATTTGACCCAGATGGTACACCCACACTGTATTTGACACAGATGACACACCCACATTGTATTTTACTCAGATGGCACAACCACATTGTATTTGACAGATGGCACACCGACATTGTATTTGAAACAGATGACACACGCACATTGTATTTTACTCAGATGGCACACCCACACTGTATTTGACACAGATGACACACCCACATTGTATTTTACTCCGATGGCACACCTACATTGTATTTGAAACAGATGACACACCCATATTGTATATGACTCAAGATGGCACACCCACATTGTATTTGACTCCGATGGCACACGCACATTGTATTTGACTCATATGACACATCCACACAGTATTTGACACAAATGGCACACCTACACAGTGACACAGATGATACACCCACATTGTATTTGACCCAGATGACACACCCACACTGTATTTGACACAGATGACACACCCACATTGTATTTCACTCAGATGGCACACCTACATTGTATTTCACTCAGATGGCACACCAATATATATATGCAGTGTATTAGGCAGAAATTCAAGAACTGGGTGTGCAAATATGCAAACAGGGTGTGCAAAATAAGTTGCTAACACGCGCTATGCGCCAATTCGCGACAAGTGGGTGTCTCTGGGGTAATTTATTTTTTACAGATAAAGGTGAAAAAAATACAGTTTAGATCATATTTCTTCTATAAATGTATACAAAACATAACAACATTGAGAAAGTAAGAGTTTGAAAGTGTTGTTGAGCAAAAAAAAAAGATTTTATTTTTTACCCCATCCACTCCCCCAAAATATTGGCCGTGATTTTTTAAAAACGGCCGTGCAAAAGATGGCTGCACGGTTGGCTGGCTAATACACTGTATATATGTATGTATGGTGTTTAATGTCGCTTTTAACAATCTTGCAGTCATATCACGAAGATGTCTATGTGCAGCAGTGAGCGCAATTTCTCAACCTTATAGTGCTGCCACAATGGAATAACATGCCGCCCAGTCACATTATACTAACACCAGGCTGACCTGTTTATAAAGAACTTTGATCACATACAATTTAATTTGACTCAATTATGGTGGCATACTTCTGCCAGCCAGTTAGCCATTTAGCTACATAATTAAGTTGACTTAATGAACTTCTGATGTCGACATCGCATATATTATATCGCCATAATTTCTCAGGATGTTAACATAATCAAGCGATAAAAGCCACTTATTTGTATAGTTATGTCGACATCAGTAAGTGGCTAACTTGCATGTTAATGCTCGGTACTGCCAGTTGTCAGTTACTGATATCGACATCAAGGCATTAATACATTCGTGTTCATTTTAAAACATAGGCTCACGGGCACGGCAGAAGGGTAGTGAAGATGGAGCTGAAGGGGGTTAGCAAAAGGTTTTACCAATAATTGTCACATCGGAAAGATGATCCCCATGTCTCACTCGCCACTAAAGTGGGTGAGACGAACATGATCAGACTTTATATTATCTTTTTGTAAGTTTGTCAGGTGTACTTGCGACAGAAAATTGATTTAAATAACAAGTTAGAAAAAGGTTACAATTTAACACAGAAGGGTTAATATTATTCAGGATTGTAATAATATTAAATATGTTACATGCCAGGGTAATCTAGGAAACCACTTACACAGAATGTTGTCACTTCTTTTTCCTTCCTAAAATTGTTCTCGCTTGATTTAATATAAACAAATGATTGTATTTTAAAAGCAGTTAGTGCAACATGGCGCCTTTATAATGAAGAAAGAAGGCTAAGTGTCACAAAATAAAATGAACTGTTGTTTAACAAATTACTTAGGTTATTAGAGCTGCTCCCAAAAAGAGAGATGGAGGAATCTGGGATCAACTTTCTGTTTAATAATCAAACAATAGATTTATTTTATATGTACCGCCAGCCCCTCCCACAACCGACCCCTTTTCTGATGCACAAAGTAGTGGGAGTAAGTGACATGTAAAAGGTCACAGTTGCAATGTTGCAGCTGCACTCCAACACACAACCATTCAGTTACCAGGCAAGCATGCTGACACTTGAGCACGACTCAACCCCTTTCACTCACAGTTGTCAGGAATTCTTAGAAACAGCCCCAATCCATGAGACCCCTAACCAGATCTTCATAAGTATATATATTTAAAGAAAGGAGTTTATCCAGATGGTTTTTTAATTTTGTTTACAACTTATACTATTTTTCGTCTCGCGAGATTTAATTTGACTTTGATTGGTCAGTCTTTTTACCTGGTCAATAGATTGGCCAATCAGAGGATGACTTTTAAAAAGCTGTTGCGAGAAGAAATAGTATAAATATAAGCAAATCGCATTCAGTAATTCCCTGAAATAAAATGCCTAAATCTGTAATTCCTGTAGCATAGGCAACGCTGTAAACCGTGCCTTGTGTAAGGTAATACAGGAACTAGAAGGGTGTTCCACGGAACACTTGTGTCACCTGCCGTGTGCTTATTTCAGCAAGAACTGTACAGTCTGAAGACACGTGGTGCAATCCTTCATGAATTATGGAGCAGTTTTTTTCAAAGTGTAACAGTTTATGAAAAAGGGGCATAAATCTGCATTGGATAATTGATAAGGAAGAACTATAGTTTCATGACCATAGGTCATTATTTTGCCAAGTTATGAGCTAGGTTAGGTTGTAGGTTAGTTTTATGAAAAGGGACATAACTCTGCTGAAATGAAAGTCAGAGTTATTGATCATGAGTAACAATATTTTGTGTGGTAAGATGAATATGTATGTGAAGTTTCATGAATGTAGATCAAATACTTCTTAAGTTATGGCCAGTTATGAGCTTGGTTAGGTTGCAGGTTTAAGTTTTATAGATCTATAGAAGGTGGCATAACTCTGTCAAAATGAAAGTCAGAGATATTGGACATGTGTAACAACATTCCTTGGGTTAAGATGCAGATGTGTGTGAAGTTTCATGAACATAGGTCAAATACTTCTTAAGTTATGGCCAGTTATGAGCTTGGTTAGGTTGCCGGTTATGGTTTTATGAAATGAGAGCACAACTCTGTCAAAATGAGTCAGAGTTATTGGACATGTGTAACAGCATTCCTTGGGTTAAGATGAAGATGTGTGTGAAGTTTCATGAACATATGTCACTTTTCAAGTTATGACCAAGCTTAGGTTGCAGGTTAAAGTGTGACGGATTGACGACAGACGACGGACAAAGTGATCCGTAAGTGTCTGTCATGCTACGCAGGTAACACAATAATTGATTGATATCGATTGTTTGGGTCTGTGACAGGGTTTATACAGCAGTTAGTGATGGGAAGCGATTGAAAAATCTTCTTCCTACTGAAATGTCTATTTCTTTTTAGGTTTGATGATGATCATTTCTCTGTTAGGTGGTGCCTATCCCATAGAAATCAGAGGATATTTAGATATTTGCCAATCTAAAGTCTGAAAACTGTTAAAATTATCGAAACTGTCTGGATGAAGGCCCTTCTTTATGTACTTATGGGGGCCTTGTTAGGGGTCTGATGGTCTTGGGCAGATTCTGAGTTTTTGGTGCCTGTGCTTTCACATGCTAGTTTAGTAGAATAAAAACATTTCATCACGCAAAACAAAACAACTGAAATGAATGAAATATTTCTACCCCAAAATAATTCAAAACAGTTTTATACATGAAAACTCTATACTCTTCATTTGGTACAGCCATTTATGACATCGGTGTTGAAAAAACAAACATCAGCTCTTCTGCATAAGTCAAGTACAGCACAAATTACTAATACAGCCAGCAATAAACTCTTATTAGCAATGTGTTGTTTTTGTTTACTTACAGGACTCAAACCTTTGTCCTTCTCACTTGAAGGCAAGCACTCTAACCACCAAGCCACTGGGGCTTCTTCAAACAAGGGACAAATTGACCAAAATTCCATGACTATGAGACATATGTCAGACATTAAACTTGCAATATTCCAGTAGTTAAGGACATGTAGCGATATATATATATATAATAAACTACCTAAACAATGATAGCTACTAGCAGCCATCTTCAACTAGAAATTGTTATTGTCCATGGGACAAAAACGTATGGCTCCCCCACTCGCCCGAACAGACATAATTGACGACTCTAGGTCCAACTGTTCTTTATTGATCTGAGATCGTTTTGATATTCAATATCCCTGTGACTGTATCTACTATCTGTATCAGTAAGGCCACATAAAAAAAATATGTGTGGTTCAAGTAACCCGACCGACCCTATATTTTTAAAGGGCCGACCCTAAAACTTCTTATGCAAAAATTAAAAAAAAACAAAAAATTAAAAAAATCAAGAATCATAAAAAAAAAAAGATTAATAAAAAAAAAAATTAAACAAAAAATTTAAAATTAAAAAATATTTAAAAAAATAAAAAATATTTAAAAAAATAAAAATAAAAAATAAAAAATCTAAATTAAAAAAATATATATAAAAAATCAATAGGGGTCATCTACTGGTCATGACCAACCATCCTTCCAAGATTGAGGACCCTAGGTCCAACCATTCTCTAGTTATTGATTGGACATCGTTTCACCGCAACCTTGACCTTTGACCCCAATATCAATAGGGTCATCTACTTGTCATGACCAACCATCCTTCCAAGTTTGAGGACCCTAGGTCTAACCGTTCTCTAGTTATTGATCGGACATCGTATTAATAGTCGGTCACCACGACCTTGACCTTTGACCTAGTGACCCCTCTACTTGTCATGACTAACCGTCGTTCCAAGTTTGAGGACCCTAGGTCCAACCGTTCTCTAGATATTGATCGGACATCGTTTTGATAGTCAAGGTCACCGCGACCTTGACCTTTGACCTAGTGACCCAAAAATCAATAGGGGTCATCTACTTGTCATGACCAACCATCCTTCCAAGTTTGAGGACCGTAGGTCCAACCATTCTCTAGTTATTGATCGGACATCGTTTGTGACACAGACAGACCTACGGCCTTGACCTTTGACCTAGTGACCCCAAAATCAATAGGGGTCATCTACTTGTCATGACCAACCATCCTTCTAAGTTTGAGGACCGTAGGTCCAACCGCTCACTAGTTATTGATCGGACATCGTTTGCGACACAGACAGACCTACGGCCTTGACCTTTGACCTAGTGACCCCAAAATCAATAGGGGTCATCTACTTGTCATGACCAACCATCCTTCCAAGTTTGAGGACCCTAGGTCCATCCATTCTCTAGTTATTGATCGGACATCGTTTTGATAGTCAATGTCACCGCAACCTTGACCTTTGACCTAGTGACCCCAAAATCAATAGGGGTCATCTACTTGTCATGACCAACCATCCTTCCAAGTTTGAGGACCCTAGGTCCAACCATTCTCTAGTTATTGATTGGACATCGTTTTGATAGTCAATGTCACCGCAACATTGACCTGTGACCTAGTGACCCCAAAATCAATAGGGGTCATCTACTTGTCATGACCAACCATCCTTCCAAGTTTGAGGACCCTAGGTCCAACCATTCTCTAGTTATTGATCGGACATCGTTTGTGACACAGATCTACAGACAGACAGAGAAACAGACAGACAGACAGAAAGCACAAAATCAATATAGCTCCCCTACCACACTTTGTGTGGGGGAGCCATAATAATGGATGGAATGTATTTCATTTGGAATCAACTAAGATCACTTTGGAAAAGTCTTTATCAATTCATGTTCCTATTTTGTTTTTATTAATTTGTTCATGTCCTTAGGTTATTTAGTCCTTCAAATGTTATATGTATGTTACTAAATATTAATAAATATCCATTGTGTAAATATTTAAAGAGAAATGTCTGATCTATGCAGAAAATGAGTTCATGATTTTGCTTACATAACCATTTTCGATGGTGTTCAACTAAAATTTCAAAATTGTTTGACAGGCAATCAAAATGAACTTTTGTTAGGATCAACTACATGACGTGTCAGTTATTTTGGTAAAGGTTCCAAATCAATATCACTTACGGTTTTTGAAAAGTAGTAGCCACAAAATTGTATTTTTTAAATCTATTTTTAGCCGTTGCAGCCATCTTGAATTTCCGGCCAACTTTGGTTAGGATCAACTACATGTCGTGCCAGTCAATTTGGTAAAGGTTCCAAATCAATATCACTTACGGTTTTTAAGAAGTAGTCGCCACAAAATCGCATTTTTAAAATCTATTTTTAGCCGTGGCAGCCATCTTGAATTTATGGCCGACCTGAAGTTTTGCTAGGATCAACTAGACATCAAGAGCAACTTTCCTGTGAAGTTTCATGAAAATCCGTCAAGTAGTTTTAGAGGAGTAGTCACCACAAGTTTTTCCTATATCACTCTATGTAAACAAAGATTGCCATGTTTTACGTGCAATCAAAATGAACTTTGGTTAGGATCAACTACATGTCATGCCAGTCAATTTGGTAAAGGTTCCAAATCAATATCACTTACGGTTTTGGAGAAGTAGTCGCCACAAAATCGCATTTTTAAAATCTATTTATAGCCGTGGCAGCCATCTTGAATTTCAGGCCGACCTGAAGTTTTGCTAGGATCAACTAGACATCAAGAGCAACATTCCTGTGAAGTTTCATGAAAATCCGTCAAGTAGTTTCAAAGGAGTAGTCGCCACAAGTTTTTCCTATATAACTCTTATGTAAACAAAGATGGCCGCTGGCGTCCATGTTTGACATCCAATCAAAATGAACTTTGATTAGGATCAACTACATGTCGTGCCAGTCAATTTGATAAAGATTCCAAATCAATATCACTTACGGTTTTGGAGAAGTAGTTGCCACAAAATCGCATTTTTAAAATCTATTTTTAGCCGTGGCGGCCATCTTGAATTTCAGGCCAACCTGACATTTTTCTAGGATAATCTAGACATCAAGAGCAACATTCCTGTGATGTTTCATGAAAATCCGTCAAGTAGTTTCAGAGGAGTAGTCGCCACAAGTTTTTCATATATAACTCTATGTAAACAAAGATGGCCGCTGGTGGCCTTGTTTGATATCCAATCAAAAGAACTTTGGTTGGGATCAACTACATGTTGTGCCAGTCAATTTGGTAAAGGTTCCAAATCAATATCACTTACGTTTTTTAAGAAGTAGTCGCCACAAAATCGCATTTTTAAAATCTATTTTTAGCCATGGTGGCCATCTTGAATTTCCAGCCAACCTGAAGTTTTGCTAGGATCAACTAGACATCAAGAGCAACATTCCTGTGAAGTTTCATGAAAATCCGTCAAGTAGTTTCAGAGGAGTAGTCGCCACAAGTTTTTCCTATATAACTCTATGTAAACAAAGATGGCCGCTGGTAGCCATGTTTGACATCCAATCAAAATGAACTTTGGTTAGTATCAACTACATGCCGTGCCAGTCAATTTGGTAAAGGTTCCAAATCAATATCACTAACGGTTTTGGAGAAGTAGACACCACAAAATTGCATTTTTAAAATCTATTTTTAGCCGTGGCGGCCATCTTAATTTCCGGCCGACCTGAAGTTTTGCTAGGATCAACTAGACATCAAGAGCAACATTCCTGTGAAGTTTCATGAAAATCCGTCAAGTAGTTTCAGAGGAGTAGTCGCCACAAGTTTTTCCTATATAACTCTATGTAAACAAAGATGGCCGCTGGCGGCCATGTTTGACATGCAATTAAAATGAACTTTTGTTAGGATCAACTACATGACGTGTCAGTTATTTTGGTAAAGGTTCCAAATCAATATCACTTACGGTTTTTGAGAAGTAGTAGCCACAAAATTGTATTTTTTAAATCTATTTTTAGCCGTTGCAGCCATCTTGAATTTCCGGCCAACTTTGGTTAGGATCAACTACATGCCGTGCCAGTCTATTTGGTAAAGGTTCCAAATCAATATCACTTACGGTTTTTAAGAAGTAGTCGCCACAAAATCGCATTTTTAAAATCTATTTTTAGCCGTGGCAGCCATCTTGAATTTATGGCCGACCTGAAGTTTTGCTAGGATCAACTAGACATCAAGAGCAACTTTCCTGTGAAGTTTATGAAAATCCGTCAAGTAGTTTTAGAGGAGATGTCACCACAAGTTTTTCCTATATCACTCTATGTAAACAAAGATTGCCATGCTTTACATGCAATCAAAATGAACTTTGGTTAGGATCAACTACATGTCGTGCCAGTCAATTTGGTAAAGGTTCCAAATCAATATCACCTACGGTTTTTAAGAAGTAGTCGCCAAAAAATCGCATTTTTATAATCTATTTATAGCCGTGGTGGCCATCTTGAATTTCTGGCCGACCTGAAGTTTTGCTAGGATCAACTAGACATCAAGAGCAACATTCCTGTGAAGTTTCATGAAAATCCGTCAAGTAGTTACAGAGGAGTAGTCGCCACAAGTTTTTCCTATATCACTCTATGTAAACAAAGATGGCCACTGTTGGCCATGTTTGACATGCAATCAAAATGAACTTTGGTTAGGATCAACTACATGTCATGCCAGTCAATCTGGTAAAGGTTCTAAATCAATAGCACTTACGGTTTTGGAGAAGTAGTCGCCACAAAATCGCATTTTTAAAATCTATTTATAGCCGTGGTGGCCATCTTGAATTTCAGGCCGACCTGAAGTTTTGCTAGGATCAACTAGACATCAAGAGCAACATTCCTGTGAAGTTTCATGAAAATCCGTCAAGTAGTTTCAAAGGAGTAGTCGCCACAAGTTTTTCCTATATAACTCTTATGTAAACAAAGATGGCCGCTGGCGTCCATGTTTGACATCCAATCAAAATGAACTTTGATTAGGATCAACTACATGTTGTGCCAGTCAATTTGGTAAAGATTCCAAATCAATATCACTTACGGTTTTGGAGAAGTAGTCGCCACAAAATCGCATTTTTTAAATCTATTTTTAGCCGTGGCGGCCATCTTGAATTTCAGGCCAACCTGACATTTTTTCTAGGATCATCTAGACATCAAGAGCAACATTCCTGTGATGTTTCATGAAAATCCGTCAAGTAGTTTCAGAGGAGTAGTCGCCACAAGTTTTTCATATATAACTCTATGTAAACAAAGATGACCGCTGGTGGCCTTGTTTGATATCCAATCAAAAGAACTTTGGTTGGGATCAACTACATGTTGTGCCAGTCAATTTGGTAAAGGTTCCAAATCAATATCACTTACGGTTTTTAAGAAGTATTCGCCACAAAATCGCATTTTTAAAATCTATTTTTAGCCATGGTGGCCATCTTGAATTTCCGTTCAACCTGAAGTTTTGCTAGGATCAACTAGACATCAAGAGCAACATTCCTGTGAAGTTTCATGAAAATCCGTCAAGTAGTTTCAGAGGAGTAGTCGCCACAAGTTTTTCCTATATAACTCTATGTAAACAAAGATGGCCGCTGGTAGCCATGTTTGACATCCAATCAAAATGAACTTTGGTTAGTATCAACTACATGCCGTGCCAGTCAATTTGGTAAAGGTTCCAAATCAATATCACTTACGGTTTTTAAAAAAGTACACCACAAAATCGCATTTTTAAAATCTATTTATAGCCGTGGTGGCCATCTTGAATATCAGGCCGACCTGAAGTTTTGCTAGGATCAACTAGACATCAAGAGCAACATTCCTGTGAAGTTTCATGAAAATTCGTCAAGTAGTTTCAGAGGAGTAGTCTCCACAAAAAAAAAGTTTACAGAAGGACAGACGACGGACGCCGCACCACAGCATAAGTCTGCTGATCTTTGATCAGCAGAGCTAAAAACACACCAAAACCAGAGCTTCAATCATACAAATACAATATCAAAGTAGTGAGCTTACCGTCTAGTATGTTTATGGTCAGTTACATTAGGTTTGACAATTTTTTTCTCCGGCAATTTTTTCTCCGGCAAGTCAGCTACACCTTTGCCTCCATCTTGATTATCTTCAAATATAAAACATCAATCTCAGTTTTCATGTTACTCTCTTTTTTTTTCACTCCAAATTTAACATTCATGATTCAGTCGCATTCCTTCAATGTTTTTTAACTGCAGTTTTTAGATTTTCTTGCAAGCATGCATTGACTGCAGTTTTTAGATTTTCTTGCAAGCATGCATTGTAAAAACTATAAAAGAAAATGAGGTATATTTTTGCTTTGAAACACTTGATTTATTTCCACAACATCATTTGGTCTGACACTTAAAATAGGTAGCTTTTAGTAGCAATTGTTCTGTTTCAAACTGTCTCCCCTGCACCCAAACTCCTCCTACATTATACATTATAAGGGCAATAACTTTGAACAATCCATTGAGAAAAAATCATTGAACAAAAAGGCTGCAACACTATGCACACCTATACCTCATATTGTTACTCTATTTTTATTCTAATATTTTTACTAAAACCTGTCAAAAGACTAAAGGAGTTGAACAAAAAGGTTGTAACAAGGTCAGGTAACTCAAGCAGAAAGCCATCTCACCAGAACGCCCCAATAATATGAGCAGTATGTGTTGCTCCACTATATATGTCACATTCTAGAACCAATGGATGCCCCCTCGAAATGTATCCTCAACTTATCATATGGCCTTGTATCAACCAGCAG
Organism: Cyrtodaria siliqua; assembly: GCA_037043455.1. Lineage (NCBI taxonomy): Eukaryota > Metazoa > Mollusca > Bivalvia > Adapedonta > Hiatellidae > Cyrtodaria > Cyrtodaria siliqua. Next base: position 54,656 of record JAWPHD010012156.1, read on the forward strand.
TTTTCAATTTGCAGTTCCATCAGTAGTTTTTGACTTGTGCTTCGGACAAGAATTACAAGTATAAAATTCCACAGTGCAATAACTCTTAATTTGAAAGAAGATTGGTTGTAGATCTCTGCACTTTCTCTTATTGCCCTTTATCATTGTGCGAAGTTTCATTGTAGTCCCATTAGTAGTTTCTGAGTTACGCTTCGGACATGAATTATAAGTATAAATTTCCAAAGGGCATTAATTCTATTTTGAATTAAAATAGAGTTATGGTTTTATGCTCGAAACTTCCTGTCATTGCCCTTTATCACTGTGTGAAGTTTCACTCAAGTCTCATGAGTGGTTTTTGAATAATGCTCCGGACAAGAATTGTAACTATAAAACAAGAGGTCAATGACCTTGAAGCTCTACTGATTGATTTTGATTTCAGGAAGTAGTCGCTACAAACTTGTTTTTTGAAAATTTATTTTTAGCCGTGGTGGCCATCTTGAATTTCCGGCTGACCTGACATTTTGCTAGGATCAATAAGACATCAAGAGCAACATTTCCGTAAAGTTTCTTGAAAATCCGCCAAGTCGTTTCAAAGGAGTAGTCGCTACAAGTTTTTACTATATAACTCTATGTAAACAAAGATGGCGCTGGCAGCCATGTTTAACGTCGAATCAAAACGATTTTTGACAAGGACCAACATCATGTCATGCTGATCGTTTTAGAAAAAGTCCCATACCAATATCACTTACAGTTTTCAAAAAGTAGTCGCTACAAACTTGTATTTTGAAAATCTATTTTTAGCCGTGGGGGCCATCTTGAATTTCCGGCCGACCTGAAATTTTGCTAGGATCAATTAGACAATGAGAGCAACATTCCTGTGAAGTTTCATGAAAATCCGTCAAGTAGTTTCAGAGAAGTAGTCGCTACAAGTTTTCATTATATAACTCTATGTAAACAAAGATGGCCGCTGGCAGCCATGTTTAACGTTGAATCAAAACGATTTTTGACAAGGACCAACATCATGTCATGCTGATCATTTTAGAAAAGTCCCATATCAATATATCTTATAGTTTTCAAGAAGTAGTCGCTACAAACTTATTTATTTTAAATCTATTTTTAGCTGTGGTGGCCATCTTAAATTTCCGGCGTGCCTGAAATTTTTCTAGGATCAACTAGACATCAAGAGCAACATTTCTGCGAAGTTTCATGAACATCCGTCAAGTAGTTTCAGAGGAGTAGAGCAACATTTCTGTAAAGTTTCTTGAAAATCCGCCAAGTAGTTTCAGAGAAGTAGTCGCTACAAGTTTTTACTATATAACTCTATGTAACCAAAGATGGCCACTGGCAGTCATGTTTAACGTCGAATCAAAATAAAGTTCGAATCGGATCAACATCATGTCATGCTGATCATTTTAGAAAAAGTCCCATATCAATATCACTTATAGTTTTCAAGCAGTAGTCGCTACAAACTTATTTTTAAAAAATCTATTTTTAGCTGTGGCGGCCATCTTGAATTTCTGGCCGATCTGAAATTTTGCTAGGATCAATTAGACATCAAGAGCAACGTGCCTGTGAAGTTTCATGAAAATCCGCCAAGTAGTTTCAGAGAAGTAGTCGCTACAAGTATTTACTATATAACTCTATGTAAACAAAGATGGCCGCTGGCAGCCATGTTTAAAGTCGAATCAAAACGATTTTTGAGAAGGACCAACATCATGTCATACTGATCATTTTAGAAAAAGTCCCATATCAATATCACTTATAGTTTTCAAGAAATAGTCGCTACAAACTTGTATTTTAAAAATCTATTTTTAGCTTTGGCGGCCATCTTGGATTTCACATCAACATGAATTTTAGCTAGGATCAACTAGACTTTATGGGCAACATTTCTGTAAAGTTTCATGAATATTCAGCCAGTAGTTTCAGAGGAGTAGTCGCTACAAATAAAAGTTTACGGACAGACAGACGGACGACGCACCACGGCATAAGCTCTGCTGATCTCTGATCAGAAGAGCTAATGACAAAGGGCAATAACTCTAATTTGAATGATTAAATAGTTATGATTTTTGTGCTCCGCACTTCTTCTGACTGTCTTTTATCATTGTGTGAAGTTTCATCGCAGGGACGTCCCGTTAGTAGTTTTTGAGTTATGCTCTGGACAAGAACTATAAATATAAATTTACAAAGGTCAATAACTCTAACTTGAATGAAGACAGAGTTACGGTTCTTGCACTTTGCACTTCCTCTCATTGCCTTCTATCATCGTGTGAAGATTCATTGCAGTCCCATAAGTAGTTTTAAAGTTATGCACCAGACACGAATTCTAAGTATAAAATTACAAAGGGCAATAACTCTAATTAGAATGAAGACAGAGCTGCGGTTCTTGCACTTTGCATTTCCTCTCATTGCCCTCTATCATTGCTTGAAGTTTCACTGCAGTCTCATCAGTAGTTTTGAAGTCATGCTCCGGACAATATTCTAAGTATAAAATTACAAAGGGCAATAACTCTAATTTGAATTTTGACTGAGTTTTTAAGTTATGCTCCAAAATTCTAAGTATAACATTACGAAGGGCAATTACTTAATTTGAATGATGACATAGTTAATAGTAAGTGGCAGATAAATAGACCACTATAGGTTTATAGTAAGTTGCAGATAAATAGACAGCTATAGGTTTCTAGTCAGTTGCAGATAAATAGACAGCTTTAGGTTTCTAGTAAGTGGCAGATAAATAGACAGCTATAGGTTTATAGTAAGTTGCAGATAGTCAGAATGCTATCCCAGCTAGCATGCTAATGCTGTACCAACGTTGGCCGACGTCAGCTGCAACGTTGGTCCAACGTTGTATATCGATGTCGGCCCAGCGTAAGGTTGTCCATCTACCCCAACGATGCAGCGCTGATGTTGTACCAATGTTGGGACAACGGTTCTACTTGGGATTAACATTGTACAAGATCGCCCCAATGTTATTTTTTCCAGTTTATGTTTATATAAAAAGATAATTACGTCCCTTTATGCCCAAGGATGTCGTAACCCGAGGTTGCACCGAAGTCTTATTTTCGACATTGCATCATCGTTGACCAACGATGTACATTGTTTCTACGTTGGTCTTGCATTTGTAGACAACGTTGTGACATCGTTGGGGCTGCTGGACAAAATTACGTTGGGCCAACGTTGCTGTACAACATTCACCCAACGTTGTTGTACAATGTTAGTCCAATGTTGAAACCTTGGTCCAAAGTTGGCACTTTGTTTGTGGACAATGTCGTGACATCGTTGGGGCTGCTGGACAAAATTACGTTGAGCCAACGTTGTTGTACAAAGTTCACCCAACGTTGTTGTACAACGTTGAAACGTTGACCCAAAGTTGGCACAATGATGTCTTAACGTTGGTCCAACATTGGCCAACGATGTCCCAACATTGTAGGCAACCATCGTAACATCGTTGGGGCTGCTTGACAATAATACGTTGGGCCGAAGTTTTTTAAAACGTTGGTCCAACGTTGACTGAAATTTTGTTGTACAACATTAGCCCAACGTTGGCCCAACATTGTTTCTACGTTGGTCCAATGTTTGTAGACAACATCGTGACATCGTTGGGACTGCTGGACAAAATTACGTTGGGCCAACGTTGCTGTACAACATTCAACCAACGTTGTTGTACAATGTTAGTCCAATGTTGAAACATTGGCCCAAAGTTGGCACTTTGTTTGTAGACAATGTCGTGACATCGGTGGGGCTGCTTGACAAAATTACGTTGGGCCAACGTTGCTGTACAAAGTTCACCCAATGTTGTTGTACAACGTTAGTCCAACGTGGGTCCAACATTGGCCAATGATGTCCTAACGTTGTAGGCAACCGTCGTAACATCGATGTACAACGTTAGCCCAACGTTAAAACAGACATTGGAGCAACGTTGGTACGACATTAACATTCTAGCTGTGCGAGACCGCAATCTTATGCCAAACTTCACTTCTTGCCAACGCTTTATTGACGTCCGACCGCAATGTTACGCATTATTGCCAACGTCGAACCAACGTCAGCATGCTAGCTGGGATGCTACTGATGTTCAGGTTATAAATACATATTTATCTAAAGAAAGCCATTTGTGATGTGTTGATTTAGATTTATAGTTTATATTACTACCATATCACCCCTTATTTGTAAATAGTTTTATCTTTATATATTTACATTAATTTTTAATTACTACTTCATTTCTTCATCTTTCATCAGTATTTGCGCACAAGTGTGCTACAGTAACAAAGCAACAAATCTACAACAATCATATTATACATTGCAATATTAAACCCATACTTTTCAGACATTCAGATTATGATAGTGCACATGCTTTAGAATGATAATGATAGAAGACATGTTTCAGATAATGATAGGTCTGTTTCAGATAATAATAGAGGGAATATTTCATATAATGATAGAAGGAATGTTTCAGAAAATGACAGAGGGAATGTTTCAGATAATGACAACTCATTAAAATCATATCCTAATTATACTTTGATACTCTCCGCTATAGGATCTGACAACACTGCCTTGGAGGTTACGTCAGATCGACCTTTCATTTAATCAATATTCATGAGAAGATCAACTAAGTTCAACCAATGAAATCGTGTGTTTCATATGCACTTTAGCTGATGTTCAAGTGAACTGAACAAACAAAAATTCACATAAAACACATATATCAGAAAAAAGATATAGACGCCTGTGTTAATGCTGTTGATTGCAGAAATGCACTAAATGGCATGTTTTACATCAAGAATATGAAGAAAATCATGGGCGCGGTGATGTGTTTTGAAAATATATATTCTACTGAGATTATTACAACATTAGTTTTCTAAATAGTATGTGCTAGTACGTCTGGCCCGCTTAGCTCAGCTGATAGTGAAGTCAGCGATTGCGACGTTCTGCGAGTGTAATTTTAGTTTGGGTTTAACTCCACGAAGCGGTAGATTTTCTGTCTATTGAATTCCATCAAACAATCTTTTTTCATTCCTTTTTTTTAAGTAAATATTCAATAATAGTTGGAGTGTTATGTTTGTCAACTCAATTATTTTGTGTTTTATGAACTAAAAGTTACGGACATTGTCTCTTTTAATACAGAGCGTAGACTGCTCCACACAATTTGACTGAAACGCAACATGCGTAGTGAAGCAGTCTATACCAAGCAGTTTTGTAGGCTGAAATATAATTGGCTAATCGTAAGGTCAATCTGACGTGACCTCCAATACAGTGTTGTCGATCTAGATCCTTAGTAGTGTAGAGTATCGTAGCGTGATAAAGGGTCTGATTTTAATGAGATTGAGATAATGATAGAAGGCATGTTTCAGATAATGATAGTGAGCATATTTCAGATAATGATAGTGAGCATGTTTCAGATAATGATAGTGCACATGCTTCAGATAATGATAGTGAGCATGTTTCAGATAATGATAGTGAGCATGTTTCAGATAATGATAGTGCACATGCTTCAGATAATGATAGTGCACATGCTTCAGATAATGATAGTGCACATGCTTCAGATAATGATAGTGCATATACTTCAGATAATGATAGTGCACATGTTTCAGATAATGATAGTGCACATGCTTCAGATAATGATAGTGCACATGCTTCAGATAATGATAGTGCACATGCTTCAGATAATGATAGTGCACATGTTTCAGATAATGATAGTGCACATGCTTCAGATAATGATAGTGCATATACTTCAGATAATGATAGTGGGCATGTTTCAGATAATGATAGTGCACATGCTTCAGATAATGTTAGTGCACATGCTTCAGATAATGATAGTGCACATGCTTCAGATAATGATAGTGCACATGCTTCAGATAATGATAGTGCACATGCTTCAGATAATGATAGTGCACATGCTTCAGATAATGATAGTGCACATGTTTCAGATAATGATAGTGCACATGTTTCAGATAATGATAGTGCACATGCTTCAGATAATGATAGTGCACATGCTTCAGATAATGATAGTGCACATGCTTCAGATAATGATAGTGCACATGTTTCAGATAATGATAGTGCACAGATAATGATAGTGCACATGCTTCAGATAATGATAGTGCACATTCTTCAGATAATGATAGTGCACATTCTTCAGATAATGATAGTGCACATGCTTCAGATAATGATAGTGAGCATGTTTCAGATAATGATAGTGCACATGCTTCAGATAATGATAGTGCACATGCTTCAGATAATGATAGTGCACATTCTTCAGATAATGATAGTGCACATTCTTCAGATAATGATAGTGAGCATGTTTCAGATAATGATAGTGCACATGCTTCAGATAATGATAGTGCACATGCTTCAGATAATGATAGTGCACATTCTTCAGATAATGATAGTGAGCATGTTTCAGATAATGATAGTGCACATGCTTCAGATAATGATAGTGCACATGCTTCAGATAATGATAGTGCACATGCTTCAGATAATGATAGTGCACACACATGCTTCAGAATGATAATGATAGAAAGAATGTTTCATATAATGTTTAAAATAATGATCAGATATTGACAGAAGGCATGTTTCATATAATGATCAGATAATGATCAGATAATGACAGAAGGCATGTTTCATATAATGATCAGATAATGGCAGATAATGATCAGATAATGACAGATAATGATCAGATAATGACATATAATGACAGATAATGATAGATAATGATCAGATAATGACAGAAGGCATGTTTCAGATAATGATCAGATAATGATCAGATAATGACAGATAATGACAGAAGGCATGTTTCAGATTGATTAACAATTGCTAGGCTACAGCTTAAAAAATATACAGTCAGAAACTTATTCCATGATATTGACATTTCTTTTATTAGTTTGCCATATAACAAATCCTGCTAACGCTACGAACAGTCTGTTAAATCTTTCTAGATTTTTTTTTTGTTTAGAATTTGCTGTACCAAAAAGTCAAGAAACTCATTACTCAATGAGTAATGCAAACACTTAAAATATTCATTTTCTTTAAAAAATGGAACACAGTTCTATTGTTTGCACACAAAAGGATATCTTGAGTGTGCATTACTCATTGAATAACGAGTTTCTTGACTTTTTGATATGACAAAATTATAAACAAAAAATAATTCTAAGGCCACACCAAATTAAAAAATAGGTCCTCGGATTCCTAACTTCAAAAATGCATACGACAGTACGAAAGTTTTTATTTTAATTTTTTTCCTCGGTTTCAGATTTTTTCATACGGGCCATATTTTTTAACAATACGGAATCTTTTTTTTTTTAACTTTCCCCTAAAAAATCATTTCAGTATCTAAAAAAATAAATAAAATAGTTTGCGCATGCGCAACTAGAATAATACCATCTATAGTTTTCCTATTTAAGCATGATATAGCATATTTTTTTACAATACAAATGCACACAGCTCTTTCAATGACATACTTGCTAACTAATTCAAGATTCTATATACTTATTGTATAAAGTTTTTATATATGGAAAGAAAAGTTATAAATAGGTATCATGACCATATTATGGCCTTTTCTACACTTCAAGAGTAAGTAATTCTGCTAGCAACACCTGAGTCGGACTAGATTTCCAACTTGTCCTAGACCTTCGTTACTTATAACATGTATCCAAGTTTGAATATGATAATCTGATGAAAAGAAGAGAAACTAAATTGAATGTTAATGAAAGACACAAGGTGATCGCAAAGCTCTTCTAGTCTTAAACTATTAGAGCTAGAAAATATATGACAAGACTGAAGTTATAATATAATTATCATTATGAAATGCACTTGTAAACACTGATTTAAAAGTTGTTATATCCTTGAAAAAAAAAATTTTGGACTGACATCATTAGATCAAAGGCAGAAGCACCATTGTTGCATATTGACGAACTGCGATTTTCTTTTAATTCGATCTCGATATACTTGCAAGAAAGTTCTTTAGCAACACTTACTCGCATTTCCGGCGATACATTTATTGATGGGCTGTCCTGCTTCTCGCGCACCTTTACACTTACTATAGATGCAGGCGATATATTTTTGTTGGCTGTCGCCTTTAAAAACGCGTCCTCAAACGTTTCATTATCATCCAAGGATGACAGTTTGCTGCAAGAAATTTCTGGCAGACAGCATGAAAACCCCCGCCATCTTCCGTCATGGATCGACTCGATTTACAACACGTTGGAACCAAATAAATTAATCAAGCAAATGGGAAAACACTACCAGTTTTTATCGTAAAATTAAACAAGAGGTCAATGACCTTGAAGCTCTACTGATTGATTTTGTTTTCAGGAAGAAGTCGCTACAAACTTGTTTTTTGAAAATCTATTTTTAGCTGTGGCGGCCATCTTGTATTTCCGGCTGACCTGAAATTTTGCTAGGATCAATTAGACATCAAGAGCAACATTTCTGTGAAGTTTCATGAAAATCCGTCGAGTAGTTTCAGAGGAGTAGTCGCTACAAGTTTTCATTATATAACTCTATGTAAACAAAGATGGCCGCTGACAGCCATGTTTAACATTGAATCAAAATAATGTTCGACTCGGATAACCATCATGTCATGCTGATAATTTTAGAAAAAGTCCCATATCAATATCACTTATAGTTTTCAAGAAGTAGTCGCTACAAACTTATTTTTTTTAAATCTATTTTTAGCCGTGGCGGCCATCTTGAATTTCCGGCCGACCTAAAATTTTGCTAGGATCAATAAGACATCAAGAGCAACATTCCTGTGAAGTTTCATGAAAATCCGTCAAGTAGTTTCAGACGAGTAGTCGCTACAAGTTTTCAATATATAACTCTATGTAAACAAAGATGGCCACTGGCAGCCATGTTTAACGTCGAATCAAAATAATGTTCGACTCGGATAACCATCATATCATGCTGATCATTTTAGAAAAAATTCCCATATCAATATCTCTTATAGTTTTCAAGAAGTAGTCGCTACAAACTTATTTTTTAAAAATCTATTTTTAGCCGTGGCAGCCATCTTGAATTTCCGGCCGACCTGAAATTTTGCTAGGATCAATAAGACATCAAGAGCAACATTCCTGTGAAGTTTCATGAAAATCCGTCGAGTAGTTTCAGAGGAGTAGTCGCTACAAGTTTTCATTATATAACTCTATGTAAACAAAGATGGCCGCTGGCAGCCATGTTTAACGTCGAATCAAAACGATTTTCGACAAGGATCAACATCATGTCATCCTGATCATTTTAGAAAAAGTCCCATATCAATATCTCTTATAGTTTTCAAGAAGTAGTCGCTATAAACTTATTTTTTAAAAATCTATTTTTAGCCGTGGCGGCCATCTTGAATTTCCGGCCGACCTGAAATTTTGCTAGGATCAATTAGACATCAAGAGCAACATTCCTGTGAAGTTTCATGAAAATCCGTCAAGTAGTTTCAGAGGAGTAGTCGCTACAAGTTTTCATTATATAACTCTATGTAAACAAAGATGGCCGCTGGCAGCCATGTTTAACGTCGAATCAAAACGATTTTCGACAAGGACCAACATCATGTCATGCTGATCATTTAAGAAAAAGTCCCATAGCAATATCCCTTAGAGTTTTCAAGAAGTAGTCGCTACAAACTGTTTTTTAAAAACCTATTTTTAGATTTGGCGGCCATCTTGGATTTCACATCTACATGAATTTTTGCTAGGATCAACTAGACTTCATGGGCAACATTTCTGTAAAGTTTCATGAAAATCCATTCAGTAGTTTCAGAGGAGTAGTCGCTACAAAAAAAAAGTTAACGGACGGACGGACGGACAGACGGACGACGGACACCGCACCACGGCATAAGCTCTGCTGATCTCTGATCAGTAGAGCTAAAAATTAAACACTTTCTAAACTTTTGTGACTTACTTTATGAAACATGGCCAAAACTAGATGTTTTATTAGATTGAAGTATTAAAAAAAAGTTGGTATCATTTCGAAGTAGGGTTCTGCTTCGTTAATTTTTTCTAATTTACCCGATTGAGTTTGAGTGTATACTCCAGTTAACAAGGTTTGCAAATCTAGACGCTTATTACAAATAAACTACGATTGATCAAAGTTATCTAAATGCTTATTGCAAGTAAAACAAAAACAAGAGGGCCTGTGGACGCTCTACTGGCTAACACGGCTCTTATAACATCAATGAAGCAATTGACTGCCATTTATGTTTTTTTGAAAGTTTCAGGCAAAAAACAGCTTTTTATCTAAATCAAGGGCCATAACTGAAGAATCTGGTAAAGTTTGGTAAAGATCAGATGTGAAGGCCCTACCATATTAACGAGGCAAAATATAGCATTTTTAACTAAATCAAGAGCCGTAACTCCTCTGTAACTGGTCCAACACGACTGGTCCAACATAGAGCTAAAAAAATGTAAAAAAAAATTTAAAAAATCTATATAAAAAAAAAGTTAAAAAAAATAATAATACACAAAAAAAAAGTTAAAAAAAAAAGTTAAAAAAAAATAAAAAAATCTAAAAAAAATAATATTCAAAAAAGTATTAATAAAAAAAAATTAAAAAAAGAAATAAAAAAAACCAAGAGGCCCAAGAGGGCCTGTGGACGCTCTACTTGCTAACATGGCTCTTATAACATCAATGAAGCGAGTGACTGCCATTTACGTTTATTTGACTAAATCAAGGGCCATAACTAAAGAATCTGGTAAAGTTTGGTAAAGATCAGATAAAAAATAAAGGCCATACCGTATTAACGAGGCAAAATATAGTATTTATTTTTAACTAAAATCAAGAGCCATAACTCCTCTGTTACAGGTCCGACTGGTCCAACATAGAGCTAAAAAAAAAAATAAAAATAAAAAAAAAAAATAATAGGAATAATTTCAACAAAAAAAAAAAATGACCAAAAAAATAAATAATATAAATTAAAAAAAATAAAAAAAATTAATTAAAAAAAAAAAAAAAATAAATAAATAAATAAAAAAAAAAAAAAATTAAAATAAAATTAATAATATTATAAAAAACACAGTTGTAAAATCTGGTAAAGTTTGGCAAAGATCAGATGCAAAATGAAGGCCCTATCGTATGACGAGGCATATTATAGCATTTTTAACAAAATCAAGGGCCATAACTCCGCTGTTACCTGTCCGATCTGGTTGGTTTTCGAACTTGACCAAGCTTTCATAGACATTAACAATTTCATGAAGTTTGGTAAAGATCGGAAGAAAAATGAAGGCGCTATCGTCTTAACGAGGCAAAATATCATTTTGAAGTAAATCAAGGGCCATATCTCCGATGTTACTAATCCGATATGGCTGGTTTTCGATCTTGTCTGAGCTTTCATTGATATTAACAATCTGATCAAGTTTGGTAAAGATCGGACGAACAATGAAGCCCCTATAGCCTTAACGAGGCAAAATATAGCATTTTTAACTAAATCAAGGGCCATAACTCCGCTGTTACTTGTCCGATCTGGCTGGTTTTCGAACTTGTCCAAGCTTTCATTGATATTAACAATCTGATCAAGTTTGGTAAAGATGGATGAACAATGAAGCCCCTATCGTCTTAACGAGGCAAAATATAGCATTTTGAACTAAATCAAGGGCCATAACTTCACTGTTACTGGTCAGATATGGCTGGTTTTCAAACTTGTTCGAGTTTTCAACGACATTTACAATCTGATAAAGATTGGTAAAGATCGGATGAACAATAAAGCCCCTATCGTCTTAACGATGCAAAATATAGCATTTTTAACTAAATCAAGGGCTACAACTCCGCTGATACTAGTCCGATATGGCTGGTTTTCGAACTTGTCCGAGCTTTAATTGATATTTAACAAAGTGGTAAAGTTTGGTAAAGATAGGATGAAAAACGAAGGCCCTATCGTCTTAACGAGGCAAAATATAGCAATATAGCATTTTTAACTAAATCAAGGACCATAACTCTGCTGTTACTGGTCCGATCTGGCTGGTTTTCGAACTTGTCCGAGCTTTCATTTATATTAACAATGTGGTTAAGTTTGGTAAAGATAGGAAGAAAAATGAAGGCCCTATCGTCTTAACGAGGCAAAATTTAGCAATATAGCATTTTTAACTAAATCAAGGGCCATAACTCCGCTGTTACTTGTCCGATCTGGCTGGTTTTCGAACTCATCCGAGCTTTCATTGATATTAACAACCTGTTAAAGTTTGGTAAAGATCGGATGAAAAGTGAAGGCCCTATCGTCTTAATGAGACAAAAGTTAACAACGGACGACTGACGGACGGACGACGGACAACTCGGCATCCCATAAGCTCTGCTGGCCTTCGGCCAGTAGAGCTAAAAAAATTATAAAAAAAGAAAGTCATAAAATCTGCTAAAATTGGGCAAATATCAGATGCAAAATGAAGGCCTTATCGTATGAAGAGGCAAATTGTAGCATTTTTAACACAATCAAGGGCCATAACTCCGCTGTTACTGGTTTGATCTGGCTGGTTTTCGACCTTACCAAGCTTCATAGACATTAACAATCTGATAAAGTTTGGTAAAAATCGGATGAAAAATGAAGGCCCTATCGTCTTAACGAGGCAAAATATAGCATTTTGAACTAAATCAAGGGCCATAACTTCGCTGTTACTAGTCTGATATGAATAGTTTTCGAACTTGTCCGCGCTTTCATTGATATTAACAATCTGATAAAGTTTGGTAAAGATCGGATCAACAATGAAGCCCCTATCGTCTTAACGAGGCAAAATATAGCATTTTGAACTAAATCAAGGGCCATAACTCCGTTGTTACTAATCCGATCTGGCTGGTTTTCGAACTTGTCCGAGCTTTTATTGATATTAACAATGTGATAAAGTGTGGGAATGATCGGATGAACAATGAAGGCCCTATCATCTTAACAAGGCAAAATATAGCAATATAGCATTTTTAACTAAATCAAGGGCCATAACTCCGCTGTTACTTGTCCGATCTGGCTGGTTTTCAAACTCATCCGAGCTTTCATTGATATTAACAACCTGTTAAAGTTTGGTAAAGATTGGATGAAAAATGAAGGCTCTATCGTCTTAACGAGCCAAAACTTAACGCCGACGACGGACGACGGACAACTCGGCATCCCATAAGCTCTGCTGGCCTTCGGCCAGTAGAGCTAAAAATGGTCTTGTATAATTTGCGTACGACATCTATTTTAATATTGTTGTCGTCGTGGTCACGAACGGAAACTTTTTCTTTTTTTTTTCATTGATTTTACATGCGGGAAATCCGACGACCATGAAATCAATTTGGTGTGGCCTAATATGATTTAATAGACTGTTTACAGTAGATACAATGTGGCTTTTGATGGGATACTTTTGAAAGTGAAAAAAATGTCTGCCATACTTTTGTCTTCATACTGTGCATTCATATGAATTATTTTCACAAAATAAATTAGTCATTCAAAAAGATTGTTTTACTCTTTTTATGTTTTCATGCTTAATTAGTGAAACATATGTTAAGCTTTTTACACTGATATGTATACCATGCTATGTATATTTGAGTTTGCAGCATAACATATAGTGCTTACCAGAAAATCAAAGGACATCAACTCTGCCAGATGTAGTCAGCATCTAACAGTCATCACAAATTGGTTTTTAATTGCATGTAGATGTACATCGGCACATTGTATGCAATATGGCTGATTTTAAACTGACTGGTAAACTCTTTAAACTGAGACATGGTAAAGATGTGAGATCAACTGGAATAAAGTTTGAGATATACACAAGTTTTAGATGACTATAGGCAAACCGAAATGATGACAGTGTGATTTCATTTTAATACAGAGACATATACTCAATGCAGTAATTGGACCAGAGTGTATTGTAACGTATTTAGCCCTGTAGAGTAACATAATCGGCGCTGCATTGTAACGTAATTGACCCCGATTCAAAAAGATCCAGATCCAGACATTTATACCAACTCCAAAGGTAGAATAGTAAGGCTTGTTAATGAAATTTACAGTGTCAATTGAATTGAACTGAATGTTGTTTAACGGCTCATCAACACAGTATAGGTTATTTAGAGCCGCCCCAGAGAGAGGGGAAGGATACATAGGAATCCGGGAACCTGCCCTACTCTTATTACAAATCCGCCGCGCTACTGACTGCGCCACGCCAGTGTCAATTGAATAAAAACTTCATAATCGACATTAAGAGCTGTTTTCATAGATGGAAAGCATTCAGAGGAACAGAGATCACTCAGTTTTCATATTTAACTGCTGATGTTCTTGATATATATATGCCTAGAGGACTGACTAGTCAGTATAAATCAAGAACTCCAGCTGAAGGATCAAATAGCGGGAGTAAAGTGACTTACTAGAGGTCACAAGTGCAGTGTTCTGCTGGCAAGCATGTCTTAAACCGGCATTATTTCAGTCACCAGATAAGTACACTGACCAGTAGTCAACATTGCCTCCCTGCCCAACATGAAAAAAACAAAGGAAAGTGGCCGAAATAACTATTAAGTTTATTAACAATGTAATCTGAAATCTTTTTTTTCAGATTACATTGTTGATAAACTTAATAAAATATTGGTATGTGTTTCAATGATTTCCATTTTTTAGTATTCGTGTTATTTTCAAAAAACCTGGGTGACCGATTATAAAAGTTGAGTAGTGTACACTAAGCGCGAAATGCAGTATATACCGAATGAATGGACATGGTCTAATACTTGTACATTAATACGGGCGTCAGATAATAAAGACTTTTACTTTTGCCGGTAGGTAGACATAGAAAAAATATATTCAGTACGTGTTTATTTTTCATATAATTGATAAAAATATAAAATAAAAACAACATAATAAATGACACAGCATCTAATTTCTATAGTATCAGGGAGTATATATATGCCACAAGTCCCTGCCTCCTGTTGACCAAAACACTCGAGGAGTTTTAGATTTGGATTTGCAGTATGACACGCTCTCCACGTGCCCCCAACTAACAATATACCACACACCGACTAATCAACTATTGCAGTGCCCTATTGAAGTATAGCCTAATTAGGGTACATAAGTCAGTAATTTTTATGACAAAAACATGCACCATTTAGGGGAACATAGTTTTACGACACATTTCCTGTTTATAGCAATTGCGTTAGCGCTGGAAAAGCGCCGCGGAGAGCCGCGTACTGCACAAAACGGATATATGATGAGTGGGAAACTATGATCTAAATAATATAGCCAAATGTATTATGATCACGATATTATGTATTATGTGCATGTAGAGATCCAAACAACATACCCAATAGTATGCTGAACTTTCGATTGTTTCAATAGTCAGTATATATTTAATTTAATAATCTGATTAATAACTTCATTTTGTTCGTTTTTACGTCTTCTAAGTTGTTTTTCTCTCCTGGATTCATTCATTCATTCATGACCACTATAGAGGGGTAGTCAGGGACTCCTCTGGCCAATTTTTTTCTTGCGCCACCACTCGTGCCAAATGAAAAAAGTTTGAGCCAAATTGGAGAAATTCGAGCCATTTGGCTCTAATGGTCCAAGCCATATTTCTTCTAGAGTTTTATGTATAAATGTATTTTAAATGTGAAAATAAGAGATTTGGTTTATATCTGGTACACTAAGGAATGAAATAAATAAAATCAAACAATATTAATAACAAGAGGCCCAAGAGGGCCTGTGGACGCTCTACTGGCTAACATGGCTCTTATAACATCAATGAAGCGAGTGACTGCCATTAAAAAACAGCTTTTTAACTAAATCAAGGGCCATAACTGAAGAATCTGGTAAAGTTTGGTAAAGATCAGATGAAAATGAAGGCCCTACCATATTAACGAAGCAAAATATAGCATTTTTAACTAAATCAAGAGCCATAACTCCTCTGTTACTGGTCCGACTGGTCCAACATAGAGCTAAACAAAAATCAAAAAAATGAAATTCAAAAAAATCAATAATAATAATAATTTAAATAAAAAATAATCAAAAAAAAAATAATCAAAAAAAAAAAAAAAAATTTATTCACAAAAAAAAATCAAAAATTAAAAAAATTATTCACAAAAAAAAAAAAAAAATAAATAAATTATATAAAAAAGAAAGTCATAAAATCTGCTAAAGTTTGGCAAGGTGAAGGCCCTATCGTATGACGAGGCAAATTGTAGCATTTTTAACAAAATCAAGGGCCATAACTCCACTGTTACTGGTTCGATCTGGTTGGTTTTCGAACTTGACCAAGCTTTCATAGTCATTAACAATCTGATAAAGTTTGGTAAAGATCGGAGGAAAAATCTTAACGAGGCAAAATATATCATTTTGAACTAAATCAAGGGCCGTAACTCCGCTGTTACTGGTCCGATATGAATGGTTTTCGAACTTGTCCGAGCTTTCATTGATATTAACAATCTGATCAAGTTTAGTAAAGATCGGATGAACAATAAAGCACCTATCATCTTAACGAGGCAAAATATAGCATTTTTAACTAAATCAAGGGTCATAACTCCGCTGTTACTGGTCCATTATGGCTGATTTCAGAACTTGTTCGAGCTTTCAATGACATTAACAATCTGATAAAGTTTGGTAAAGATTGGATGAACAATGAAGCCCCTATCGTCTTAACGAGGCAAAATATGGCATTTTTAACTAAATCAAGGGCCATAACTCTGCTTTCACTAATCTGATAAGGCTGGTTTTCGAATTTGTCTGAGCTCTCATTGATATTAACAATCTGATAAAGTTTGGTAAAGATCGGATGAACAATGAAGCCCCTATCGTCTTAACGAGGCAAAATATAGCATTTTTAACTAAATCAAGGGCCATAACTCCGCCGTTACTCATCCGATATGGCTGGTTTTCAAACTTGTTTGAGCTTGCAACGACATTAACTATCTGATAAAGATTGGTAAAGATCGGACGAACAATGAAGCCCCTATCATCTTAACGATGCAAAATATAGCATTTTTAACTAAATCAAGGGCCATAACTCCGCTGTTACTGGTTCGATATGGCTGATTTTCGAACTTGTCTGAGCTTTCATTGATATTAACAATGGGGTACAGTTTGGTAAAGATAGGACGAAAAATTAAGGCCCTATCGTCTTAACGAGGCAAAATACAGCAGTATAGCATTTGTAACTAAATCAAGGGCCATAACTCTGCTGCTACTTGTCCGATCTGGCTGGTTTTCGAACTCATCCGAGCTTTCATTGATATTAACCTGTTAAAGTATAGTAAAGATCGGATGAAAAATGAAGGCCCTATCCTCTTAACGAGACAAAAGTTAATGCCGACGACGGACGACGGACAACTCGGCATCCCATAAGCTCTGCTGGCCTTCGGCCAGTAGAGCTTAAAATTA
This sequence comes from Cyrtodaria siliqua, assembly GCA_037043455.1. NCBI lineage: Eukaryota > Metazoa > Mollusca > Bivalvia > Adapedonta > Hiatellidae > Cyrtodaria > Cyrtodaria siliqua. The sequence goes on from JAWPHD010012156.1 coordinate 71,919, forward strand.
TTTATATATGTTTTCGAACCCCCAATATCTGGAAAGTCTCTACATCGCATGTTTGCTTAAATCAACTAGCTGAACCTAATGACAGCAGGAATCATACATAGAGGCTTTCATTTGATTGTTTAACATGTATAGGTAGGCCTTTATATCAGTAACAAGTTCAGAACCTGCCGTTTTTTCGTATTTCCAGAACCGCGAAAACTCATGACATTCGCTTATCTTTACGTCTTTTTTAATTTATTTTGAAAAGAGTAACTGCAATATACATTAAAAACATATTTTGGCAATGAAATACACATAAAACCTCCTGGAAACTGATTAATAAACCAGTGTTTTGTGTAAAATGTTTGCATTTTTTTTGTGAAATTTAGATTCAGACACCTCGAAATTATGAATGAACAAAAACAAACCAAATGTCACGTGGATCTAGTCAGTCATATAAAATATGTAAATTAATGAGGTGTTGATTTGTGTCTGATTGGTTAGAACCTGATTGGCTAGATATTATTCAGTGGTGTAATACTTTATGGTTGCAAGGTGTTGCATGAGAGACTTGATTACCCCACGAGGCGAAAACGACAGTCATCAGTTGTTATTTAGGGATTAAGTTAATTACCGGAACACTAAAGGTTATCAGCTTTGTTTGCTTATTTAATGTTGTGTTCACGCGTGGTAGGTGTCAATTGGTTAGTTATGTTGTTTTAGACTACATTCAATGTACACTCGTCACGGTGATTAGTGTTGAGGTCTATTTGTAACAGGCCGATTACAGCAGAGAAATTAAACAAGTTTGGCTTTATGGCAATTTCGATGTCGCCAAACACTTTCACCAAAGTTTGAAATTTAGAGCCATTTTCTTTTTTCTTTTGCCATTGGCGATGCCCAGAGGAGGGCCTGAGTTTGTTGAACTTTTGTTGGGCCTGGTAGTAGTGGTTTAAATACATGGGGATTCCAAAAATTGTAAAACTAATTGTGACTACTAAAAGATGGGAAGATTGATTGTTGAACATGCACAATTTAGGAATCTAAAACTAATGCTTGTAAATTATTTATTGTAAGGCAGGAATATTGAACTAACACAAATATGTTTAAAAAGAAGTTTATTTTGGTGAGTATTGTGTTTGTCTTGGACATCAAATACTTTACAGGACCGCTTACCTCATATCGCAGGTTATTTTAAATGTCCCGTCTTTTTGAAGTCACTGATACGTCACATAGTAACAACAAATATGTCCAAAGTCTTCGTTGTAGATAATATTTTTTTTGTGTTTTTATAGTTCATCTTGTTTTTTTGGAGATAATATAAAAACAAACAAGAAGTCAAAGACCTTGAAACTCTACTGATAGGTTTTGATAGCTAAATCCGCATTCCTGTGAAGTTTCATAAAAATCTGTCAAGTAGTTTCAGAGTAGTCGTTACAGGTTTTTACTATATAACTCTTATGTACAGTACAGCTCACGCGAAACACACACTTCACTCGATTCGCCGAGTTTGGTCGTATCGAGTTTCGCGCGTATCTACGCGGAGTCAGTGTTTGTACTCGGCGAATTCACGCGGCGAAAGTACGCTATTGCCGAGTGAAAGCCACTCCGAGTTACTCCGCGTAGAATCCAATTAAGCAAAAGTGCACACCTGTGAACTCCGCGTAACTCGGCGTGAAGGATGCCGCGTATCTCGGCGTAAAATTTAATTAACTGTAATTTTCCTTCGGCGTCGGCCATTTTATTTTTAGAATCGAATAGAATATTTCCAATCACGGGCCACCAAGTACATGCATGTAATGTAATAAATATAGGCACGCGCACACAACAAATGCTTGATTGTGACGAGGAGTATTAATCAAATTATGAAGCAAGATTATATTGATAAAAACAAGTAGAGGTCTACCAATCGGAATTGGCAATTCAGTGCAATATATTGATCTCTAAACATATTACAACTTTCTTTTCAGGTAAAAGTTTGATCAGCAAATAGATTTATATCGGTGCACAAGTTTGTACATCATGTCATGTACATGTATCTGTTGATTATGTGCAGAATAGTACCGGAGATGACGAAAAGCAAGTGCAATCAGATTAATTTCATTTCCTATTGTATACCCGCGTGCCCGCTATGAGTATGGCATAGATCAATACACACGTTTTATATTTAATATTCAAGTATAGCACAGTCTAGATAAAAGTGTATAGACATATTCAACTGCAAGTTACATGTAAAAATATTCAGGCTTATTTCAGTTTTACTTTTGTTAAATTTGTGAATAAGGGAATTCGCCAGGGCGATGTCTTTAGACCTATTCAATTACTTTTGGAATATGTAAATCGCGTAAGATGTTGCTTGGTATAACTTAATGGACGCAGTATCCAACTCGTTTGATAAATTCAATATTAATCAGGCACTCGTGTAAGATCATTAAATATTACACATTGATAAGGAAACAAAACAATAGATGCAGGTGGTCACAATTGTAAAAAAACATCATGGATTACGGAAATCATGCAACGAGATCCCTTTCACTATATATTGAATTTATTGAACAATTTGGATAAAATTCTCGCATAGCCTCACATCATATAATTTTATCCAACTCGTTTGATAAATTCAATATTAATCAGGCACTCGTGTAAGATCATTATTAAACATCGATAACATCCAATAGATGCAGGTAGACACTATTAAAAAAAAAGTCCCCCTCCGACTAAACTACGATATAATTTTAATTACTTTTGGAATATGTAAATCGCGTAAAATGCTGCTTGGAATAACTTAATGGACGCAGTATCCAACTCGTTTGATAAATCAATATTAATCAGGCACTCGTGTAAGATCATTATTAAACAATGATAAGAAAAAAAAAAAAAATAGATGCAGGTAGACACAATTTTAAAAAAAATAATTACCCTCCCACTACAACTACGATTTAATTCGTGAATAGAGGAAATCGCCAGGGCGATGTCTTTAGACCAATTTAATTACTTTTGTGTAATCATACACATGTGTACAAAATGTCTTACCTTTTCCGACGTTCTAAAAAAAGCCGCTAGTGCGGATTTGGTGCTTCTTGTGGACGTCGTACTGAACCAGGAAGCAAATATCTTCCTTGTTTAGTAGCTCTAAATGTCATTGTTACTAGTAACAGTATTCACAATATCACAAATAAAACATGCTTGTATATTAAAACATGAGGACTCTGTGTTTTTTGTTTCTTATTAATTCACAATAGTTTAGTGTTTTTCTTATTAATTCACAATAGTTTAGTGTTTGTTAGCAGATGTTAATATGTAACTGAGTGATCACAAACCAAGAATGATGTAGATGTTGCGATATATCGACTAGACTACACCATATGAATCAGAAGGAATGAGTTATGCTCTCAAAACTAGCTTCGAGTTTGGGATGACAGTAGGGTTTGTGAAGTTTGGTGCACCCTAGAACCTGGTTTAAACCCCAGTCTTTTTTGCCACTGACCGTTTGAAGACGACAGCCCTATTGTCAACCTTTTTTATGTGTTTTTGACGTCATATTCCATATTAACATTTCCATTCATGTTTGTCGTTTTGCGTGTTTTAGAGTTAACTGTATTCTGGGGAAGCTGCTTTTCCTGTTCGACTTTTATACTTTTTTTAAGTGTTTCTACGACCAAACCTCTGTTAACAATAATGGATGCCCTGGTTACTAGGTTAAAGGATAATTTTACATCATTTTTATAAATAGATAGCCTACTGCAGTGCCAGTGTTAAATATTTCATTATGTATTATTATTGGTGCGACGGATTGCGGCAGGTGCAGTTCATAAAAAAAAAAACACCATACTTTTGAACATTTTCATATGTCAAGGAAATTGTCAATGGACGGACTAAATTCATAATATGTTGTTTTTTTTCTCAAATAACTTGTAATTAAGGAATTATAAGGCCAGTATCAACTTTTTTTGTTGATCAAACCTCGTACTTGACAAAATCAGCAAATATTTTTATAAAGTTGGTCTTAAAATCCACTTACGTAGGTTCATACCACAAAACATCTAAGGCAATCACGCACGCAAACGAAATATGTATTTACATACATGTATATACTGTACTTTACTCAGTATTACATTACATATTTTATTTATCCAAGAGAATACCACGATACCACGATACGTCCCTAATTATCTATACTAGTGTAATGGAAGCGTGATCTAACCTGGTTACTGCGACATGTACATGTAAAGTACATGTTTACAATATCGTAACTCTGCTCAATACACATGAAAACGCCTGATTCAGAGTCCTGACCATGGCAACGCGCTTGACAACGTGTAAGACAACGTGTGCTAAGAAATAGAGTGTGTATTTAAGTTTTGTGTTTGGAAGCTAGCATTGGTTGCCGTTACAGATTAAAACTTAATATTTATTTCGTCCTCATGACAGTTGTGTTTAATTGCATTTGAGAGTACAGCAGCACAAACGTCAACTATAAGGTAACTTTATTACTTTCACGCACAGTGTACATTTAAAACAAACATAAAAATAAAACACGTAGATCTATGCAGATGTACATTACCTGTACGAATGCCGTTCATCATTGTTTTAGACATAAACATTCAAGTCCGATAAAAAGGTCATTTACCTGAATAATTGACGACTCGGCGAATGCCGAGTTCGTCTGCGCGGAGTATCGCCGCGAAGTTACGCTAGTCGTTCGTTCAAGGCCGCTAAAAAGGTCATTTACCTGTATAATTGGCGACTCTACGCGTAGTTTGTCTACGCGGAGTATCTCGGCGAAGTTACGCTAGTCGTTCGTCACGTAGCTGATTTCTACTCGGCGTAGTTTTATCGTCCAAACTCCGCGAAATTACGCGATTTCTGAATTCCTCACTCGGCGTGAAAGAGTAAAGTGTGGGTTTCGCGTGAGCTGTACTGTAAATGAAGATGGCCGCCATGTTTAATGTCGAATCAAAATAATTTTCGATGTCATGCTGATCATTTTAGAAAAAGTCCCATATCAATATCACTTATAGTTTTCAAGAAGTAGTCGCTATAAACTTGCTTTTTAAAAATCCGTTTTTAGCTGTGGCAGCCATGTTGAATTTTTGGCCGACCTGAAATTTTGCTTTGATCAACTAAACATCAAGAGCAACATTTCTGTGAAGTGTCGTGTAAATCCGCCAAGTAGTTTCAGAGGAGGAGACGCTACAAAATAAAAAAATGTTTACGGACGGACGGACGAAGGACACCGCACCACGGCATAAAATAGTAGAGCTAAAACCAGTATAATTTCCTCTGCTTCTGTTACAGTTGTATCTCATAAGGTAATTTTGCCCATTAGTATTGCAATATATGTAGTATATCTCAATGGTAATAGTATTGCAATTGTAATTTCTGAAATAGCAATACTATCGCAATAGTCAATTGTCCCTTCAATAGTCGGCCCTATATTTTGGTCAATGTTTGTTTCAGGTATTAGTCCAGTATTTCTTACCTGCACAACATCTATTCTCGCTTCTGCAAGACCATACCAGTACAGGTATAATTCCTATCAGTGGGATCCAGAGAAGACCACATATGACAATTTTCGCCCAAAATGGAAGTTTCTTAAATGCTTGATCTAAAATGTTAAATAAGTTTTCATAAAACAAAATGTGAAAAGATTTGTGTGTGAACACGGAAACTCTTTACCTATCAGACAGCAGTGTACAATGACCATTTATTACATTTCTATCGGTTAAAGATCGGGATTTCCAGGTGAAAATAATTGCTAAATATTAATAACTAACTCCGAACACAAAAACTTGAGCTTATGATCACTCGTGAATAATAACCCCGCTTGGAGACCTGCTGGACTACATATGTTTGTAGCCTAGAAAAGGTAGTGATGTGTAACCTTATGAAGTCTGTATAATTAGTGGAATGTAACCTTGTGTGGTTTTCGTAATGTATTTTCACATAAAAACGGAAACGCAAATATGCAATGAAGCAAACATTATCTGTTAAATAATGCAACAGGAAATGATGAGAACCTTATAAGGTCTTAAAATTAGTAGTGTGTAGCTTTAGGATGCTTTCATTATGTATTTTCATGTCATAAAAAAGAAAATATGCATCCATTATCTGTTAAATAACAGGGCAAATAATTAAAAACTTAGTGGAATCTTACATAACAAGAGGCACAAAAGGACCGGTAG